>JBBMOL010001034.1:0-52139 GCA_037954665.1 Laguncularia racemosa
AAGTGTTAATTTGTACTTATCAAACCCCCACATTTAAGGTTTGTTTGTTTCAAGCAGAATAAAGCCAAAGAAAAACCAAGGACAAGTTTTTTTTTAAAATTAAAAACAATCAAGAACTTCTTTTTGCACATTGATTTCATGTCTCTCCATAATATGCAATCTCTACTCAATCCTGCATTAGTTGTTTACAAAAAAAATACTAGAATTCTCAAGCTAATCCAAGTGAAAAAAATGTACTCTCACATTTAAAAAAAACCCCAAAAAGTAAAACCGAACAAAGATAAACCCCCCTTTTAAAGTAGAGTATATTTCCCCTTTAACCACCCCTATAAGAAAGAAATAATGAGTAAAGGGGCACTTTATATTACTTATCTCCTGGTTTTCCCTTTTCTTTAACCCTTTTTAAAAACAAGTTTGGGAGATTTTCCATTAAGATTTTACTTAGAAAACCGAGTCATGTGGGAAACTTTCAACGTAATCTTGAGTCATCACTAAAGTTAACAAATTTCCCCCCTCAGGTAGGGGCGCCCCTTTGGGATTTACTTGTTCGAGTCCAGTAACTATCTTTTTTTTTTTTTTACCCTTTTAACGAAATGGTTTCCTCGATAAAAAAAAAAAATAATTCCCAAAAAAAAAAAAGGACAATCTTAGGTACTAGGTTTTAAAGATCCCCCTTAAAACCCTCTGCCATCTTAATTAAATTTTTTTTTTTAATTTCCAATTTTTGTTAATTAAGTTCAGTTTTCTCGGACTTTTTCATGACCCTTGTAGCAAGCTTTAGCCTGCCCCCAATTTTTCACCTAAGTAAATTTGATTTTTTTCCCCTCAAAAGGGGTTCCCCCTCAAGCTTAATTACCGAGTTATGGGCCCACTTCTAAACCTTTTTTTTTTTGAAAAAAAAATTCATTATCCAAAGTTCTCAGTTCCAAAAATTTGCGAAAAGGGATCACCAAGCTAAAAGTTCTCTACCCCTTTACTAAAAATTACAAAAATCCATTAATAGCAAAAGAAAAAAGATACTAAACTTACTAGTGCCTTAATCCACTCCCAATTCTTGAAAAAAATGCTTAAATTCAAGTAATTCTTTCTCAGGGGATTTAAAATGTAATTCTAGCAAAGTAGTTATAAAATAATAAAAGAGAGTAAAATTTTTAAAAAATTTCCCCCAAAATTTTCATTTCGTAAATATATAAAAAATTTTTTAAAATTCTTGATTATTAGTAATTCATTAAATACATCTTAATGAGGAAATTTTTGAATTTTGATTCATTAACAACTTATAATTCAATAAACTTCCCTTACTCAAAAACCCCTCCCCCACACTTTTTAGTTAAAAAATTGTCCCCCAATGTTCATTGAACTACACAACAAGGAAGGAAAAAAGGAAAAAAGGGAAAAGAGAACAACACCCCTGGTCAAAATAAAAAAATTGCACTTCCAGTATCCATTTTCAGAAGTGACTCAAATCATTAACATTATGTGCACCGACCCGTTCCCCCGAAAAGTACACAAAACATGTAGCATCCCCAACCTTTCTGAAACTAAAGTCATGTACTCCACCAAACTAACAAAAATTCTTTAAAAGAAAAAAAAAAATCAAAAGAAAAAAATAAAAAACTAAAGAAGAACAATAAAAGCACCCCCGAAATATTCCCTCCCGTTTAAATACAATTTTTTTGGTGAAAAAAAAATATAAAATGAAATCCCAAGAAAGGGGTTCAAATAGCTAAGTCCCAACAATTTTCTTCAATTTCCCCATCCCCCTTGTTTGAATCATCTCAATGTTTGCCTTTTCCCCGTCGAAGAGAAGAACCTGGGACTCGTGTATGTGGACGATCCGAAAAGTCCTATCATTTTGAACAAAATGAAAAACGCGAAGTCTATCCCAAGATTCACCCCGCTTGGTAAAAAAAGTTTCCCAAGGAATCTTTTAACCTGTTCTGTTTTTTTCATCATTTAATATTAATGATTAAGTTGTAACAAAGATGAGGAATGGCCATACATGAGGGAAACAAAAAAAAATTAGGGAAGTAGAGCAAAAAGAATCCAAAAATTAAAAAAACACCCCGTGTATTTTTGACATGCACAAGCATGTCTTTTGCAGAAAAGCTTCCCTCCACCGTTTTAAAAACTACAACCCCAAGGAAAAGGCCGTTTAAAAACCATTTTGCACAAAATTATCAATAATAAACTAATAACCCCCACCAGTAACCTTAACAACCTAGGTTCCAAAAAATTGCAAAAAAAGAATACAAAAAAATAGGTTTTAAGGTAAACATGGAATTGGGAAAATACGTCTCAAAAACCTAGTATAAATAAGTAAAAAATGGAAAAGATCAATATAGGGAAAAAATAACCCCAAAGAGGAAACCCCCTTGAGAAACTCAAAATTATCCTCGAAATCATGCATGAAGGTATGTAACCAAAAAATTAAATAAATGGGGGAAAAAAATTGCTATTGAAAAAGAATCAAGCAGAAATTTTTATTTTACTGAAAAGTGGATCCAAAAAAAGCATGAAAAGAGGATAGAGAAGGGTAAATTGATATGAAGGGATATTTAAAAAAATGAAAAAAAAATGAGGGTTTCGAAAAAAAAGAATGGCTTGCTAAAAACAGGTTTTGGGGCAAAAGCCATATACAGGTCGTTGCCCCTGTTTTTTTTTTTTTTTACCGGCCATGTATTCCTATGAACCCCTTTTAAAATGTTCAACTTCCCTCCTTTTTGATGCCTCACTCTCCCTTCATGCTTTTGATCTGAAAAGACGGTTTTTTTTCCTGCCAAGTTAATGTAAAAATAATAGAGAATAATTGAAGGATTAAGAAAGAAAAACTTACCTAAAGCATGCATGGGTTGCCCCATAAAGCTTTTGGTTAAGTCTTTTGGGGTCGCGAATGGATTACATCAAAACAATTCACAAGGGGCGTGGGTGAAATCCTTTGGCCCCCTTTTTCCCCCTTTGAGCCCCAAAGTATACTTCAATTTTTCCCCCATTTATCAAAAGGGTATGTCCTTTTTGAATGTTCCCTTTTTCCATGCTCCATGAGGAGAGACTTTTACCATTTAAAAACGGCCCAAACCACTTCATCTCAACTTGCCCGGGAAAAGTTTCAGTCGCGAATTAATAAGAGAACTGATCTCCCTCACAGAATTGTTTTGGATGATGGAATCTGCATATCATGATACCTCTTCATCTTCTCCTTATAAATTCGCATGTTGTTGTAAGCTATTGCACGCCATTCATCAAGTTCATTCAGCTGAAACTTCTTCTTCCTGGCTAGCAGCCTCTAAATCCATGTTGGGAGTATGCAAAGCCCAAAAAGCTCTATGTTCTAGCTCCACTGGTAGGTGGCAAGCTTTCCCAAAAACTAGTCGGTATGGAGTAATGCCTAAGGGAGTTTTGAAGGCTGTCCTATAGGCCTACAATGCATCATCCAATTTTTTCCAACCAATCCCTTCAATGATGCTCCATGTCTTTTATAGAATCCTTTTCAATTCATGGTTTGAAACTTCTACTTGACCACACGTTTGAGGGTATAGGGGGTTGCTTAATCTATGGGTGACACCATATCGCTTCAGCACTTTCTCCAATTGCACATTACAGAAATGTGTTCCCCTATCACTAATTAAAGCCCGTGGTTCTCCAAACCTAGAGAAAAGTTTCTTCAAGAACTTCACCACTACTTTGGCATCATTGGTGGGCAAAGCTTAGGCCTCTACCCATTTAGACACATAATCCACTGCCACAAGTATATACTTATTCCCGAAAGAATTAGGAAGGGTCCCATGAAATCAATTCCCACACGTTAAAGATCTCACACTTTCAATATGAAATTCTAGGGAATCTCATCACGTTTGGACATATTCCCCACACATTGGCACCTGTCACAAGTTGATGGGAAAATTTCTAAGCACAGTCGACATTTTCAGAACCCGATTTGGATGATGATCCAAATCACTCATATTTTACTTTATGTCTTTTATTCTAATAAATATTTGAGAAATAATCTTATAGGTACAATAATAATTCTCCATGGGATGCTAATATGTCCCATAATAGTTTATGGGACACAGAACATTTTCAGAGTGACAATCAAAGACCCGCTGCGATTGTTTTCCATTCCGAAGCATTGGTTCATGAAGACTTATGATATTTTGTACTTTGTAATTGTTTTATGACTATTTTTGGTTGTATTTGGTTTTGGGATGCTTTCATTTCCTTTGTAATTTTCATTTAGGACTAGCCAGCTTAAAAGTGGCAAACTTGTAATTTTGACCATTTTCTAACCTTAGGAGTAGCAAGTATAAATACTTGCTTATAGTAGGGTTTGAGGAGGCCATTTTTGTAGATTAAATATAGCACTTCATGTGTGGGAATTAGGGTTCATCCTAGTTTAAAATCTCTTATCAATTTCAACCCAAGAATTGGAATTGTGGCGAGTGTAACAAGGGGACAATTGTGAGTCATATCGATTTCTTCTTTGTTGTTTTTTCATTTCTTTTCTAGTGAGTCATATCTAAGGTGGATTTGAAGTTTTTTCTTGGACTTATTTATGAGTGTAATTCATGAACAATTGTCATGTTAAGATTGATTGTTCTTTTAGTACTTGAACTATATCTCAATTTGTGTTGGTGTGAATTGGAATTGGAGAGAGTGGAAATCACGGATTTGTTGCTTCCTTTTTCATCTGATTTTCACATGGATCTCAATTCCATTTGTTGTCACTTAGTGAAGATTACAAATAGGAATTGCAATTACATCACTTGATCTACATTTTCCATCCAAATTTCATAGGGGTTTCACGTGATTTGTGAACCCATTGGACCGATTTTTGTGATTGATAGTGAATTGTTTTTCTTGACTCATTTAATTGTGCTTGGACTTGGTTTTGAGCACATCACAAGTCTTCACAAAATTGAAGGAATCTTTGAATATAGTTAGCTAATAAAAATCCAGATTCTGAAATCTTGTGGGCTGTTTAATTCACACTATAATGACCGCCAGTTGGCTCGATGTGACATGTGATCATTGCCAATCGTAGTTTTAATAAATTGAATTCTTGTTCTTAATCCTACTACGAAGCAATAGGCAAGTGCACCTATCGTAGCGTAATATAGCGAGTAAGCACAAGGTCGTCCCTTAGAGATACACCAACTACTAGTACTAACTCTGTTCCTATTATCTAACCGCCGCTTAAATAATGTTGGTTGAAACTTAATTACTCTAATCTTAAAACTAATAACTCACTAACAACAATGGTTTTGAAGATTTATCAATTAACAAAAGCAACCTAGATCTTATTCTACTCTTCTCTATCATGTAATTCATTAGATTTCTGAAGATTGTCCTAATTGACTTCTTATTACTGTCGAATTCTCTAGTCAAGTTAACTACTTTCTCAAGTATATTAACCTATCTAATCCTAGGTTTTCAAATAGGATCTCTCCTTAGTTAATAGCAACCTAGAATTGCATAAAGCACATGAATTCGCATCAAAATAATCGATGTAAATAGAAGACTCTTGTTTCCTATCTCTAGAAGAACAATCAAATCTCATTAATTGCATTAGATCTAATCATATGAGAAATTTCTCAATTAACTAATATGATATCATTAATAAATTCATATTCTGAATCTATGAATCTAAGAAACAATTGAAGAGCATGCAATTAATCATAAGAAAGTCAACAACTTCGCATTAATGACCAAATCTTCATCACATAACAGAGAAGTTTCAAATAAAATCTAGATCTAGGGTCTACTCCTCCATAAATTGGACAAAAGAAATGCAATTACTAGAAGAATAGATAAAATTCATGGTCACAACCCTTAAAGATAAATCTTCTTCTTCGTGGGTCTTCAATCTCCCTTGGAATCGACAGAATCTTCTTTCCCTTGCTGTTATGAGAGTGAGAGAAAATGAAAAATTCATAACCTCCGTTTCTAGGGCAAACTGACGGTCTATTTATACATGTACCCAATTGGATATATATACACGAGCGATACACAAGTAGTGTATCTCGTCGTGTATCTCATACTTGCTTCCAAGTGTCCTTATGTGAATATACACGAGCAAGTATATGGGAGTGTACATTGGTCGTGTATTTGAAACATCATCGAACAGAAGAAAAACTTAGATACATAAGCAAAGTACATGGGCGTGCACTTTGCTCGTGTACTTTCCAGAAATTCGCTTCGGTATACACAAGTAAAACAGCAAAGTGCATGGGCGGTGTATCTCGCTTGTGTACTTTCCAGAATTCTTTCTCTTCACACGTAATGTATCCAATTCCTTCCAAACTTGCTCCGACTCTTCAAAACTCCTTCCCTTAGCTCGAAAATAACTCTAGAGGATCCTGAAATTAACATTCATTCCATAAAGCATCCTTTTCTTCAACAAATCATCTAAAAATTCAACAATAAAGCACAATTTCATTACTCTAGATAAGGGTATTTTGCGACTTATCAAACTTCCCCACACTTAAATCTTTGCTTGTTCTCAAGCAAATTAAAACATTAATCAAACTTCTCATTAATCATGATTATCGTTACCAAATAATACTACTTAGACATTAGCATTTATGAATTTTAATCTTTAAAGCTCAATGCAATCCCTCAATCTAAAGAGTGTGCTTCTCACCTTATCATGAAAGTATTATAACAAAGATACTTTAGTCAAATTTCTAGGATTAATCAGAGTAAACCAAGCTTTACCCTCATCATTTAACAACGACCTTCATGATCAAAATTAGACACAAGATCAATTAGAGCAAAAGGAAATGTGATACATTTTAACCACCATTAAAAAGTCTATAATCTTCTCAATTATCTCTCTAAGTAAAACAATCAATAATGAAAGTACATTGCATTTATGTTTCCCTGGATTCCTCCTCCTTTTTAGTTCATCTCTTCAAAGATTTTATTTTTTGTAATAGTTCACTATTTTCATCCCTTTGTTTTTTTTGGGTTCAGCTGTTTAGGATCTTGCAACCCATGTAACGAGTTTTCAGCCGATAATCCTAGGCTCGTCACCCAAGTTAACGAACGTTATTCCCTCAATTGAGGGCGCTCCTATGGGCTTAATTACTCGAGTTATAGGACCCTCTCAACTTTTGCCTTTATGGTATTTCATTTTGTTACGGTAATTTCCTCGGTTGGCCGATCCCAAGCCAAACGACCTTAGGTGACCAGGTTTTAAAGGAACCCCATCGAACCTCTATTACCTTAACTTATTATTTTGACTAGTTAGTAGCGGAGACAAACTTCGCTCTTCCGAGGGACCAAAGCTTACCCATACTAACCAATCCTATTATTTTTCAAGTATAACATGCTTTCATTAAATTATTACTTTAAAGAGATCTTCTAAGAAGGATCACCAAGAGAATCATTTCATTTGCCCTTTCATGAAAGATTAAATGGCTCTCAAGATCTTTGAGTTTCACAGCGATTTTATCCCATAACTTTGACTAAGTATCAATGTTCCAAAGAAGACAAAGGTGACATGCACAACACTCTTTTAGAGGAATTCATTCACTAAATGCTAAAATACTACGTAATTTGCAATCATGATTTCAAAATTTGATTATCAAGCAAAAAGAAAAAAAATAGGGGAAAATTTTGAATTACTCATACAATTCAGCACAATCCTTATCAAATTTCTTTAGTATCCCCTTCCCCACACTTAGATTGAGACATTGTCCCTAATGTCTTTATCATTCAAGAATACAATGGTCTCAAAAAGTTAGGGTTGTCAATTACACAAAGAAAATGATAGGACTTGCATTGGGTTTCCGAAATAAGGAGGAAGATAGCACAGTTGAGATACAAACCAAAGTACACGATTGTGTACCTGATTGTGTATCTACCCATCTCATACATGCACAAATTACCGTTGGAACGCTCAAAATCAGGTCTTGTGGCTTTAGTATATTATCAATCTACCTTCCTGAAGGCCTAAAATGTAACTACAAAACACCTAAAGCATCCTTAAACGATAAATTTTGAATCTTGATTCTAAGAAGCTAGGTGCGATAGTTTAGTGATCATAAAAAAAATGGCCTCATAACTTGGTTTCTAAGAAGAAGATCGGGAAAGAAACACAACAACATTATTCAAGAAACCCACAAAATCAAATTCCCAAATATTCATGTTTAAACCCTAACTATCGATTCACTTGTTTGGCAGGCACTCATGACATCAATCATACATGCATTCACATGAGTTCAAAATGTCTATCGATCTATCAACAATCGACTTCTAAACTGCGAAATCACTCATCATACCATCATCATAGATGCAAGCATGTATGGTAGTCGTAAAAGAAAACCGAGCAACAACCGTATTGCAATAAGTATTGAAGAAGAAGAAGAGAAAACATACCTACCTTGAGTCCTTGAAACGGAAGAAATTTATGGTGTGGAAAGAACAACCACGGTATGGAGGAGTAGAGTGGGAGTGAGTGGGTCAAATACACGAATGGAGAATGGGTCGTGTAAATGGCAGAGTGAAGTGAGGAGTCCTTTTATAGTACGAGCAGAAAAATTAGATACACGACCAAGTACACGGTCGTGTACTTTGGATTCCTTTCTGTGGGTTAAATACACGGGCGTGTACCTTGTTCGTGTATCGTGGGAGAGCAATCTATGGGTCAGACACACGATTAGGTACACGACTGTGTATCGTGGGAGAGCATTTTATGGGTCAGATACACGACCAGGTACACGAGCGTGTACCTTATTTATGTATCATGGGAGAGCATTATGTGGGTCAGTTACACGACTAGGTACATGAGTGTGTACCTTGTTCGTGTATCGAATTGTGCCTTTTGTGGGTCAGATACATGACCAGGTACACGAGCGTGTACCTTATTCATGTATCTCTGATATGTACACAATGAGCATATTTTGAAGTGTACGGGAGGGCACACCATGGCGTATTCCCCTTTCGTATTGCAAAGTCAATTTAGACACCCTCTAGCATGTGTGAGAAACTGGATACACCACTAGTGTACCCGGTTGTGCAGATCAAAGTACATACCTGTCATCACTTCATCTTGCATTCCCTTGAAAAGGTCTCCCATCCTAAATTTCCCCACACTTAGAGCTTAAAAGAAGCTCTATTAAGGTGACTTTCATAGAATCCAAACTTGGTTAGCCCCTCTGTAGCTTGCTGTCTTGCAAAAGTTACTCCAAAACAACGGATGATAATAAGGAAAAAAAAAACTTACCTAAGCAACATGGGTTGCCTCCCAAGAAGCGCTGTTGTTTAACGTCGTTAGCTCGACGTAATGAACGGTGGAGCTCAAATGGAGATGGGAATGAGGTTCAGCTCCTCCTTTTCTTCCAAAACTGTTTTGTCCCCAAAGTAATGCTTAAGCCTTTGGCCATTCACCTTGAAAATGCCTTTCTTGGAGATTTTATAACCCAAAACAATACCTTCTTTTGCCATAAAATGACACTTCTCTAAATTTAGGACCAGGTTAGTATCTTCACAACGTTGCAACACTAACTTAAGATGGTGTAGACACTCATCAAAAGAATTCTCGAAAACAAAAAAAATCATCCATGTATACTTCCATCTTGTCTCCTACCATACCTACAAAAAATAGCCATCATGCATCGCTGAAAGGTGGCTGGAGCGTTGCATAATCCGAAAGGCATGCATCAATAAGCGAAGGTCCCAAAAGGGCATGTGAATTTCCTCTTTTTCCTAGTCTTCGGGTACAATAGGAATCTGAAAATATCCTAACATCCCATCGAGGAAACAGTAATATGCATGACCAACTAACCTTTCAAGCATTTGGTCCACAAATGGAAGAGGAAAATGATCCTTTCGAGTTGCATCATTTAGCTTGTGGTAATCTATACAAATCTCCATCCAGTAACAGTTCTCATCGGGATGAGTTCATTTTTTTCATTCGGTACCACTGTCATACCGCCTTTCTTCGGAACTACTTGAATGGGGCTCACCCATGAGCTATCAGAAATCGGGTAGATCATTCCTGCATCAAGCAATTTGATGACTTCCTTTTTTACAACATCTCTCATATTTGGATTAAGTCGGCGCTGCGGTTGTACCATTGGCTTGACACAATCTTCCATCAGAATTTTGTGTGTACAAAACGATGGGCTAATCCCCTTTATATCTACAATTTTCCATGTAATTGCTTTCTTGTGTTGCCCCAAGACATGCAATATCCTTTCCTATTAATCTCGATCCAGATTTGATGCAATTATGACTGGAAGTTTAGAATCTTCTTCCAAAAATGCATATTGAAGGTAGTCTGGCAAATGTTTCAATTCTAGCTCAGGTGGTTCCTCAATTGAAGATTTCAATCTCTGAATGGTGGATCTATTCATATCTTTAAGGCTTCTTTCTTCTCTCAACTCAGGATTGTTATTGAGCTGATTGACAACTGCTCTAATCGCCATATTTTCAAGTTGCTCTTTCTCCCCATTCATCAAACACAATTCCAATGCATCACCAATCAACAGGTCTTGCAATGAATCCGAAACTGCAAAGTCAAGGTAGTCGATTGCATAGCATGTATCATCATGGTGCAGGCTTTGTCTAAGGACGTCAGGCATTTTCACTATGACCTCCTCATTTCCCATTCTCAACACTAACTTCCCATCCCCAACATCAATTATGGCTTTAGCAGTAGCCAAAAATGGCCTCCCCAATATAAGAGGGACCTCCACATCTACTTCCATGTCAAGGATGACGAAATCTGCTGGGAAGATGAAGTCCTGCACCTTCACTAATACATCTTCAACTACTCCTCTTGGGAATTTGACTGATTGATCGGCTAACTAAAGACTCATTTTGGTCGGTTTCGTCTCTCCAATACCCAATTTCTGGAACATCTTGTATGGCATCAAATTAATGCTGGCTCCCAAATCAGCCAATGCCCGTTCTTTAGATAAATTCCCTATCAGGCAAGGGATGGTAAAGCTCCCAGGATCTTTTAACTTCTTTGGGAGTTTGTTCTGAATTACCGCAGAGCATTCTCCTCCTAAAGTTACAATGGAGAAATCTTCAAGCTTCCTTTTGTTCGATAGCAACTCTTTCAAAAATTTTGCATTTCGTGGCATTTGTGATAATGCCTTAACCAGTGGAAGGTTGATATGTAATTGCTTGAATATCTCTAAAAATCTGCCATAGTGCTCATCTGTTCTGTCCTTCTTGAGTCGTGCTGGGTAAGGAACATTGGGCTTGTATTCTGGGATTAATGGAGGTGATGATTTCTCTTTAGGTGATTTTTCTGAATGCTTTCCCCCTTCTTTGAGAACTACTTGTTCTTTTGCTGGTTCAGTCATCCGACTCTCTTCTTCTTGAACCTTTGGTTGTAGTTCCTTACCACTTCGTAATGTGACAGCCTTAACATGTTCTCTAGGGTTGGTTTCTGTGTTTCCTGGTAGTGAACCTTGAGATCTCTCTGACAGAAGCTTAGCTATCTGACCGACCTGGTTTTCAAGATTGTGTATTGATGCCTCATGATTCCTTAGAGCCGAGTCTTGATTTTTCAGAATCAAATCTAAGGACTTCTGTCTATCTTCTAAATCCTTGATGAATTTTGTGAGGAGATCTTCAAGTGGCGGTTTGGAACTCTGGACCAGTGGCCTCTGATAACCTGGTGTAGGATTCGGATTGCCCTTCTGAATATTACTATTGTTAGTCCAAGAAAAATTTGGGTGATTTCTCCATCCTAGGTTATAAGTATTGCTGTATGGATTGTTCAGGGGCCAAATTGGGTTTCCCAACTAATCCACTTGCTCTGTTTGCCCTTCCTCACCACCTGAGGGTTCCACAATATCCAGCTGATCTTGTGAGACAGCCAACCTGTTGATCTTTCTAGATAAAGCCTCAACTTTGGACATGATAGAAGTAGCCACATCCACTTCAAGAATGCCTGCCACCTTCTTTTCTCTACCCCTACCATGTGACCATTCATAATTATTCGTGGCCATGTCTTCAAAAAGAGTCAAACTTTCTTCAGGAGTTTTATGGTTCAAGGTGCCACTAGCTGCGGCATCTACTGTTTGTCTCGTTTGATAGTTCAACCCATTATAAAATATCTAAACTTGAAGCCACTCTGGGATCCCATGGTGTGGGCATTTCTGCATTGAGTCCTTGAATCTCTCCCAGGTTTCATACAACGTCTCCATGTCATACTGATGATAAGATTGAATCTCAGCTCGAAGTTTAGCGGTCTATGAAGGAGGGAAGAATTTGTCCATAAACTTCTTAATCAGACCTTGCCATGTGGTAATGGAGTTCCTCGGTAAAGAATTCAACCACTGCTTAGCCTTGCCTTTCAAAGAGAATGGGAAGAGCTTGAGGCGGATCGCATCATCACTAACTCCATTAAATTTGAAGGTATCGCATATCTCCAGAAAGAGTTGGATATGCACATTTGGATCTTCATCCTGTAAACCATCAAATTGAGTATATTGTTGCACCATCTGAATCACGGCAGGCTTAAGTTCAAAATTATTTGCCTCCACTCGAGGACGGACTATGCTAGAGCTAACACCTATCAAGTTTGGCCTAGGAAAATCAGAATTGGTTCTAGGTGGCTCATTAACTCGGCCATCTCTATTATCAACCAGTTGATGATTCGGGGGATCTACAATAACATTTCCTTGATTTAGCTCTTGAGCACAATTTTGACTTGATCAGCCATTTCTTCCTTCAGTGATTCTCCTTGAATACTAAATGATGTTGACTCAGTCGAGTGTTGCTTTTTCTTATAACGACGAATAATTTTCTCTGGCTCAGGATTAAAAACAACAAGTTCCTTGGAGCGACTTCTGGTCATGCACTGTAAACGTAATACAAATCAATTATGAGCTCTAAATTCTCAGGAAGAAAAGGGAAAAAAGATAAGAAAGAAATAAATTGGTTAAATTAATAAGTAAAAAGTGTTTCTAATATTGGCGTATCCCCGACAACGGCGCCAAAAACTCGATCGTTGCCAATCGTAGTTTTAATAAATTGAATTCTTGTTCTTAATTCTACTATGAAGCAATAGGCAAGTGCACCTATCATAGTGTAATATAGCGAGTAAGCACAAGGTCGTCCCTCAGAGATACACCAACTACTAGTATTAACTCTGTTCCTATTATCTAACCGCCGCTTAATAATGTTGGTTGAAACTTAATTACGCTAATCTTAAAACTAATAACTCACTAACAACAATGGTTCTGAAGATTTATCAATTAACAAAAGTAACCTAGATCTTATTCTACTCCTTCTCTGTCATGTAATTCATTAGATTTCTGAAGATTGTCCTAATTGACTTCTTATACTGTCGAATTCTCTAGTCAAGTTAACTACTTTCTCAAGTATATTAACCTATCTAATCCTAGGTTTATCAAATAGGATCTCTCCTTAGTTAATAGCAACCTAGAATTGCATAAAGCACATGAATTTTCATCAAAATAATTGATGTAAACAGAAGACTCTTGTTTCCTATCTCTAGAAGAACAATCAAATCTCATTAATTGCATTAGATCTAATCATATGAGCAATTTCTCAATTAACTAATATGATATCATGCATAAATTCATATTCCGGATCTATGAATCTAAGAAACAATTGAAGAGCATGCAATTAATCATAAGAAAGTCAACAACTTCGCATTAATGACCAAATCTTCATCACATGACAGAGAAGTTTCAAATAAAATCTAGATCTAGGGTCTACTCCTCCATAAATTGGACAAAAGAAATGTAATTACTAGAAGAGTAGATATAATTCATGGTCACAACCCTCAAAGATAGAATCTTCTTCTTCGTGAGTCTTCAATCTCCCTTGGAATCGACAGAATCTTCTTTCCTTGCTGTTATGAGAGTGAGAGAAAATGAAAATTTCGTAACCTCCGTTTCTAGGGCAAACTGACGGTCTATTTATACATGTACCCCGATTAGATATATACACGAGCGGATACACAAGTAGTGTATCTCGTTCGTGTATCTCATGCTTGCTTCCAAGTGTCCTTATGTGAATATATACGAGCAAGTACATGGGAGTGTACATTGGTCGTGTATTTGAAACATCATCGAACAGAAGCAAAACTTAGATACACAAGCAAAGTACATGGGCATACACTTTGCTCATGTACTTTCCAAAAATCCACTTCGGTATACACAAGTAAAACAGCAAAGTCACGGGCGTGTATCTCGCTTGTGTACTTTCCAGAATTCTTTCTCTTCACATGTAATGTATCCAATTCCTTCCAAACTTGCTCCGATTCTTCAAACTCCTTCCCTCTCCAAAATACTCTAGAGGATCCTGAAATTAACATTCATTCCATAAAGCATCCTTTTCTTCAACAAATCATCTAAAAATTCAACAATAAAGCACAATTTCATTACTCTAGGTAAGGGTATTTTGCGACTTATCACAGTGCTTTAAAATCTCTTGTCTTTCTTGCTCAGTTACACATCGCCTAATCACTTAATCCACAGAAACATGAAACAAGAATGGTTCCTCCTAAAAGTAATGCTTTAACTCAGCAAAGAACCTCTTCTTTTGTTGAGACGTTTTGTCATTGGGAAGTACTTTGCGAACAAGGTAATTAGCAAAATCAGCAAACCAAGGTTCAGAAGTATTACTTACCATGTTAATCTGATAGAGCCCCTCCTCTGGAAAAGTATCATCAATCTCTTCTTCATTCAATTTTTCCAAATGCGGGTTCTCCAATCAAGAAAGATGATCAGCAACTAAATTCTCCGCCCCCTTTTTATCCCGAATCTCCAAATCGAATTCTTGTAGAAGCAAGATCCACCGAATGAGTCGCGGTTTTGCATCTGTTTTAGATAATAAGTACCTGTGAGCTGAATGGTCAGTGTAAACAATTACCTTAGACAAAATTAAATAAGACCGAAACTTGTCAAAAGAAAAAATTATAGCAAGAAGTTCCTTTTTGGACGTGGTGTAGTTCTCTTGAGCACTTGTGAGGGTCTTACTAGCATAATAAATAGGCTGAAAATGTTTATCCCTCCTTTGTCCCAAAACCGCTCCAACAGCAAAATCACTTGCATCACACATTAATTCGAAAGGGAGATCCCAATCACGAGCCACCATGATAAGTGCTTGGGTCAACTTTTCCTTAAGCGTGTTGAACGCTTGAAGACATTCCTTGGTGAATTCATAAGGCATGTCCTTTTCTAATAGCCGTGTCAGAGGCCGAGCTATTTTAGAGAAATCTTTAATGAACTTTCTATAGAAACCGGCATGCTCGAGGAAACTTCGAATGGCTCTTACCGAAGAAGGTGGTGGAAGTTTTATAATTGTGTCCACCTTTACACTATCCACTTCGATTCCTCTATGAGAGATTTTATGCCCTAGAACAATGCCCTCCTTCACCATAAAGTGACATTTCTCCCAACTTAAAACCAAATTTGTCTCTTCACATCGAATTAAAACTCTTTCCATGTTAATGAGACAATCATCAAAAGAATCACCAAATATGGAGAAATCATCCATAAAGACCTCCATGATGTCTTCCACTAAGTCCTCAAAAATCGCTAGCATACACCGTTGGAAAGTCGCTGGTGCAATGCATAACCTAAAAGGCATGCATGATAGGAATCAGACTCCTCCAGGACCTATCACCAGGGCCCGAGCTAAGGGTCTCCATAATCTAGCTTTGAAGGTTTTGCTAGAGAAACCTAACCTTGAGAAAGCTAACCTACTTCCTATATCTTTGCACTATAATTTTGATGCATTTCAGCAGGTTCACTTGTCAGTCCTACAGGATGCAAAAACACCCATACTACTGAGCGAATCAAGGTTGTCAACGAAACCTGATTCCAAAGCTTCTTAAAGACCAGCATCATGAAGGACCATTTCTTTTATATATTTCTTCTTTTATGAACTATTTTTGGTTGTATTTGATTTTGGGACACTTTCATTTTTCCTTGTAATTTTCATTTAGGACTAGCCACCTTAAAAGTGGCAAACTTGTAATTTTGACCACTTTCTAACCCTAGGAGTAGCAAGTATAAATACTTGCTTAGAAGAGGGTTTGAGGAGGCCATTTTTGCAGAACAAACATAGCACTTTCACGTGTGGAAATAGGGTTTATCCTAGTTCAAAAATCTCTTATCAATTTCAACCCAAGAATTGGAATTGTGGCAAGTGCGATAAAGGAGAATTGTGAGTCATATCGATTCATCTTTGTTGTTGTTCACTTCTTCTCTAGTGAGTCATATCTAGGGTAGATTTGAATCTTTCTTAGACTTATTTGTGATTGTAATTCGTGGACAATCATCTTGTAAGGTTGAATGTTCATTTGAGATTGAATGTTCTTTAGTGATTGGCGTAAATTGGAATTGTTGGAAGGATTTGATATCACAGTTTTTGTGTTTTTCTTATTCATCCATTTCACGTGAATTTCACTTGGTCTTATTGTTGTTTAGTGAAATTAATCATTAGTGGAAGTTGATTGCATCTTTGAACCATTGGATTCCATCAAATTTCCATTAGGGTCACGCAATTTCTTAGTTACATTGAACTGGTTTGTGATTAACTTGAGGATTGTTTTCTTTGAGTCATTTGATTGTGCTTGAACTTGGTTTTGAGCACATCATCTTTTGGTATCAGAGCACAAGTTGAGAGAAGGGATTAAGTGTTTTTTGATTTCGTGATTATCATCTTCAATTAGGGTTGTTCATTTTTTAACCGAAATTGTGTGTTATAGCTTTAAGTTGCGAAAATTGCCTTGATTGAAATCTGATTTGCTGCTTGTTAGAGTTGGATTGGGAAGATTGTTGTATCTTCTTGTGATTGATTATTTTCGTGGAAGGAAGGAGAGTAGAAGTGTTGTTAATTCAACATTTTTTTGGGCTTGAAAATTTTGCCTTTTCTTGCCGTGACTAGCTTGTTGCATGAAGAGGGTTGTGATGCTTGTTGTTGTAATTCCATTTTGCAAATTCTGAATTAGGGAAGTGTATTTTACAGATTTGCATTGAGTTGAGTAGTAAGGAATCTATTTGAATTCAAACACATTCCATTAAGTTGTGGGAGTTAATGAGTGTTATTTGAATTTGAAATCCATTTCTTACCAATTGAGGAAGGCTTGCAATTAGTGAAGAGGTTGAAATTCAAATTAGAGTTGCTGCCTATTGTAAGTTTTGGATTACAGTTGTGGAAAGTGGTATATTTGTTGTGTTGATATCCTTGCCATGGAAGTGGAAGTATATTTGTTGTTGTTACCATTTATTATTGTTGCCGTGGAAGTGGAAGCATACTTGTTGTTGTTGCCACTTGTGTTGTTGTCGTGGAAGTTGCTTGTGAAGGAGTGATTTGTGAAAATTAGAAAAATTTGTTATACCGTGATTTTGAAAGAAGTGGGAAATATTGTTCACGTGTTGATTGAATTTGAATTCCACAATGTCTAGTGAAATGCTTCAATATGCTAATGTATTGCAATGAACATTAAGTACATTTGCTAATAAGGAGGAAGAACAAGGGAAAACTTATTCCACACTTCTTGTAGGATACAAGGAAATTTGTGTGTCCTTATAATAGATAGTGATAGTTGTACTAATGTAGTAGCTGCATTGTTGGTATCAAAGCTAAAGCTTTCAACTATTCTACATCCTAAACCATATAAACTACATTGGCTTAATGATCAAGGAAGTCTGTATGTTACCCAAAGAGCTGGGTACCCTTCAGTATAGGGGACAAGTATCGTGATGAAATTGAATGTGATATCTTGCCTATGTGTGCATCCCATATTTTGCTTGGCAGACTTTGGTTATATGATAGGAGGGTCTTACATGATGGCTTTAGGAATACATATTTGTTCCAAAAGGAGGGCAAACGAGTTATTTTGAATCCTATGTCACCTTCAGAGGTCCATAATGTCCAGCAACAGATTAATCGACCATCAGAGGTTAAGAAGGCATTGATGCAGTATGATGATTCTAAGGGAAAAAAGGTGTTTTTGATGGGATTGGGTGAGATGGAGAGGCTAATCACAGAAGAGGCTCCAACGTACTTGCCTCAGTTAAGATGTGTATTAGGGTTACGGGAACCATAGTCTCTATCTCCAGCAGTTTCTCAAGTACTAAATGAGTATACTGACATTTTTCCTGATGATTTGCCAGCAGGATTACCACCCTTGAGAAGGATAGAGCAAGCTATTGATCTTATGCCCGGTTCAGTGTTACCAAACCGACTTGCATATCGCATGAATCCTAAGGAAGCTAAGGAATTAAAACGTTAGGTAGATGAATTGGTGGAACGGGGTTTGTTAGAGAGAGTCTCAACCCATGCGCTGTTCCTGCCTTTCTTGTTCCCAAGAAGGATGGAACTTGGAGAATGTGTATCTATAGCAAAGCTGATGGGTGTCGAATCCAACAAAAATAAAACCTACTCCTAGACAATTATATGATTTGCATATAGTGGTGAGTAGGGTCGAATCCATAGAGATTGGTTAAACTTATTTCTATTCAAGGAGAATAAAAGGAAAAGAAAAATGGGGGGGTTTTGTTTGTGAATCAAAATAAAGTAAAACAAGGTAAGAAAATCGGATATTAATAAAAGCCTAGCCAAAGGAATCAAGATAGTTTAATTCAAGGAATTGATCATCGATGCAAATGTTCTCTATTCTTGTTCCTAGATAAACTGGTTATGGTTATTAACAAGCTCTAACAACCTATCTCTCCTTACTTCCTCGATAACCTCAGACAAGCGCTTTGAATTATTTCTCTTATTGATTAAACAACCCTAGACAAGCGCTTAGGATTTAATCTATCAATAGCATTAAGATCTAGAGAGACCACCAATTCATGCCAGTAGATTATAAGATAACCTATTTAAACATGATCACACACCTCCATAACATGAATTCGATCATCTCTTTTATAACCAAACATGTTATTGCGTCACTAAGACTAGAACAATCAAACAATTACGGATTTGACGTGCTAGTTGACAATATATTAACTTGCTAATTGAGTAGAAGAGCTCTATTCATACCAATCAACAAAGATAATAATGACAAAACGATAAGAAGATATATGAATACCCGAAAGCAAAGAATAGAATAAATACAAGTCAATTAGACCTCACAATTCGTGGAGAATTAAACATCTATGACCCTTTGGCTAGAAAAGTAGCATAGCTACACATGTTCATCAATAAAGCAAAAAATAAAAATAAAAACATAATGAACCCGGTTGCTTGCTCTACCTCCTCGTTTCCTTCTTGTCTCCAAGGTGATTCCAAATTCCCAAAGATTCAAAAGTTTTTTCTTAAACCCTCTAGGGTTGGTTCTATTTATATTGTTAGGGGGATAGCATGTGATCTTTTGCTAGCAAGATACGAAAATATCTTTCCTTTTCCAAGTAGATTTCGAGAAGTAAATGTTCGTTCGCCTGGCACGCCCTAACACACGGCCGTGGGTCAAGCCGTGCCATCCTCTGTGCATATTCTTCAAGTCTTCATCCGCGCCCAGTGTGTACCACGGTTAAACACACGGTAAGATTTCAAGTCGTGCCTTCATCTGTGCATAATCTACAAGTCTTCATCCGTGTCCAGTGTGTACCATGGTTACACCCACGGCTAGATTTCAAGCCGTGCCTTCATCTGGTTGATGTTCCACACTTTCTTCTCCTTGGCACGTCTAGCTTCCACCACGGCTCCAAGCACGGTTGATCCCACGGCTTCCACCACGGCCGTGCCCTGAGCCGTGTCTCTCTCTGTTCAAAGTCCACATTTCCGCCTTCTTGTCCAGTGTGTGACACGGTTTGCGTCATGGTCGTGCCTCAAACCGTGCTTCCGATACACGGCCGTGTACTTCAACCGTGTATCTTCCTGTTGATTCAAAACCAAGTACATGGCCATGTACTTCAATTACACGCCCATGTACTTCCCTCTGGTGGTGTAAAGCCTTGTCTTTGAACCAAGTTGTAGATGACTTCTCTAATTTACTTGAATTAGCATCCTTGACTCCATTTAACCTGATTTATCACAATGATAGAATTAAAGTACCATTTCCTTATGATTTCTATAAAATCAATAATAATTTAACACAATTTATACTATAAAGATTGAGTATAAAATGGCTCTATCAAATTCCCCCACACTTAAACTCTTGCTTGTCCTCAAGCAATTGCATCAAATCAATTGAGAAATCTGTCATAGATTATACAAACTTTCTTTTCATCATTCCAAGCATCTATTCATTTGTAATTCATGACTTGTAATTTAATGTCTACTACTTCAACCAAACTGGTTTCCTGTGATCAAATTACTATGGACAAAATTCAATAGCTAATCTAAACAAAACAAACTTTAATCCTCATGTTTAGCAAAAGAATTTTTATTCCAAAAGTAAATACTTAATCCACTAAGGAAAAACACCCAATTAAACTTCATTGGATATTAGCAAACATATAATCCTTGCAACATAAAGTAAAAGCATATAGTATAAGCTCTTTGCTAGATATTCTCCCTTTTATACATCTTTGTTTTATTCAATGAATGTTCACATTCATGTTCTTTTGATTTATTCAAGCATCTATTTTGACGGGTTTTTGCCCGCTTCTTTTCATGAACTTTTGCCTTTTTCGCCCTTATCGTTATAGTGAGTTCATTGAGTCGGCAACATCCCGAGCTCATCACTCAAGTGACCGGGTTTTGAGATACCCCTACGGACTCTTCCTCACTCTAACATTCAAGTTTGAATACTCTTAACTCAATTAGTTGAATCATTGGAGTAACGGATATGCTTGATTCCTTTTTTTTTTTTAAGTGTTATGATTGCTTTACAAACAACTTCAAAGAGTATACAGTAGCTAATATAACCTAGTAGTAAACTTGTTTATTTTTCACTTAGGGACTCGACTTACTCTTAGACTTCCAATTCTAAAGCTAAATACAAGGTAAATTTGTTTCTTAAAGATTTCACTACTTAATTTTAACCATGTATTCTAATCACAGCAGTGGGTGAGTAAAGCATTTGAACAAGTCAATTTCACATTTTATAGATGCTTATTATAACATTTAGTACAATCTCTAGATTTCATGATAAATTTGAAAAAATTTGGCTTAAAATTGCTTAAGGACAAACATTCAAAGTATGGATCAATTCTCTATTCTCTATAATTTATTATCCTCTCCCCCACACTTAGCTTGAACAGTGTCCTCACTGTTCCTAATTTAGCACAATTGAAAAGGAATTAACA
Source organism: Laguncularia racemosa (assembly GCA_037954665.1). NCBI lineage: Eukaryota > Viridiplantae > Streptophyta > Magnoliopsida > Myrtales > Combretaceae > Laguncularia > Laguncularia racemosa. The sequence goes on from JBBMOL010001034.1 coordinate 21,204, forward strand.
ACTCAAGGAACATTAGAGAATAAGAGAAAGGAAATACTGGTACTTCCCTGGTATTGGAGTGCTCCCTTTAAGCTCTGGAAAGTGTCATCTAATGATATGTATCCTTGCTGCAGCCGATCCAAAGAGTTCAAAAACTACACTAAAATCAAAACAAAACTAAAACAAACCAAAACTAAAGCAAAACAAAACTAAAAGGCTTTTTTTTTTTTTTTTTTTGACATGGGTTGCCTCCCATGAAGCGCCTTTCTTTAACGTCTTTGGCTGGACGTTCCTGGCTAGATGTTTGGATAAGGATCTTGATTCCAACTTGGGTGCCTGTGGTGATAGGTTAACAACATCCGCAACAAAAATAGGAGAGATATCGTTAGGATGTTTCATGGCATCATAAATGTTAAATTTAATCACTTCACCATCAAATTCCATAGTGAGGGTGCCATGATTTACATCAATTTTCGTTTTAGAAGTCCTAAGGAATGGTCGTCCTAATAATATCAGTGATGAAGTATGAGAATCACTATCGTCCATGTCAAGCACATAAAAATCAGTAGGAAAAAACAACCCATTGACTTGAACTAAAACATCCTCTAGAACTCCCTTAGGATAAACATTGGACTTGTCAGCAAGTTGAACAATAACACCCGTTTCCTTCAAAGAACCAACATTTAAACATTGATAAACAGACAAAGGCATGACATTGATAGAAGCTCCTAGATCACACATGGCTTTAGCGATTCCAAGATTACCTATTTTGCAAGGAATAGTAAACATACCTGGATCCTTGCATTTAGGGGGAAGCTTCTTCTGAATAATAGCTGAAACATTTTTACTCACACTAATATTTTCATTGCCTTTCAGCTTCCTTTTGTTAGTGCACAAGTCTTTGAGGAATCTAGCATAACACGGTATTTGCTTAATTGCATCAAGTAAAGGAATATTTACCTCGACTTTACGAAACGTTTCCAGAATCTCTTTTTCTTTCGCTTCATTCTTGGATTTCGCCAATCTGGAGGGGAAAGGAGGTGGTATCAATGTGACCTTCGATGGCTCAACTAGAGACTTGCTAATCTGGTCGCCCTGCTGGCTCGAAGTCGAAATCTCTTTCTTGGTCTCTTCCTCGAGATTAGACGGATTTCCTTTCTTATTCGATCCCTGCAATTCTGTTCCACTTCTCAAGGTAATTGCATTAGCGCTTTGCTTCGGGTTTGTAATAGTTTGAGAAGGTAACTTACCTTAAGTTTCTAACCTGTTTACAGCTGAAGCAAGTTGGCTTACCTGATTCTCCAAGTTTTGAATGCTTTGCTTTGTTTCCTCCTAAAATTGTTTGGTATTCACAGCTAGAGACTTAACAATATCCTCAAGGGGCATACCTGAAGTGGAAGGAGCTTGGGGTACGTGGTTTGATGGCTTAGGCTAGAATTGTTGGACATGTTGAGGGTTATTGCCATATCGGAAGTTAGGATGATCCCTCCATCCAGGATTGTAAGTATTCGAGTAGGGGTCATACTTCCTTTGTGGCTGTCCTGGGAATCCTCCTACAGCATTGGCGTGTTCATGATTGTCATCTTGCAATGTGGGGCACATGTCGGTCGGATGATTAGGAGCAGCGCAAATTCCACAAGCCTTCACCTGCTGCATTTTTCCAAGAGCTAGCTGCTGCACAAGGGAGGTAAGATTAGAAATTTGATGTTCAAGGTTAGACACACTTACCTCATTTACCTTCCTTGAAGATGCATCATGCCTATACCCAAATTGTTGCGAATTGGCAGCCATAATGGAGATCAATTCCCTAGCTTGACCAGGGGTTTTGTTTACTATGGCGCCTCCACTTGCAGCATCCATCATCTTTCTTTCCATCGGAAGTAGGCCCTCGTAGAAGTATTGGATAAAGATTTGTTCAGATATCCCATGTTGTGGGCAGCTTGCACACAATTGCTTGAACCTCTCCCAATACTCATGAAGAGTCTCGGTGTCCCTTTGTTTTATACCACAAATTTCTCTTCTTATACCAGTGGCTCTGGATGCGGGGAAGAATTTGTCCAAGAAGAGTCTTACCATATCTGTCCAAGTGGTGATAGAACCTGGAGGCAAATAAAACAACCAATCTTTAGCTTTAGTACTTAAAGAAAATGGAAAAGCACGTAACTTGATTTGATCGTCGGTTATTCCTTGCGGCCTCATACTAAAACACACTATATGGAACTCTTTCAAATGCTTATGAGGATCTTCATTCTCAAGACCATGAAAGGTGGGTAGCAGATGTATTAACCCAAATTTCAACTCGAATTCCACAGCTAGTTCGGGATAGTGAATGCAAAGTGGTTGTTGATTCACATCCGGTCCAGCTAACTCCCTTAATGTTCTCTCGGGATTTTCCATATCGTCTTCTTTTTTTGAATCACGGAATGAATCAGACAAATCCGATGCTAAGTTCTGTCTAGTGGATGATCTAGCTTCTTGTTGTAGTCTCTTTAGAGTCTTCTCAATCTCCGGATTATAAATTAGTTCACCTGTCTGAGAAGAACGAGTCATACAAGAATAAAAATAAATTTGACACCAATCCCCGGCAACGGCGCCAAAATTTGATGGGTGTCGAATCCAACAAAAATAAAACCTACTCCTAGACAATTATATGATTTGCATATAGTGGTGAGTAGGGTCGAATCCACAGAGATTAGTTAAACTTATTTCTATTCAAGGAGAATAAAAGGAAAAGAAAAATGGGGGGGTTTTGTTTGTGAATCAAAATAAAGTAAAACAAGGTAAGAAAATCAGATATTAATAAAAGCCTAGCCAAAGGAATCAAGATAGTTTAATTCAAGGAATTGATCATCGATGCAAATGTTCTCTATTCTTGTTCCTAGATAAATTGGTTATGGTTATTAACAAGCTCTAACAACCTATCTCTCCATACTTCCTCGATAACCTCAGACAAGCGCTTTAAATTATTTCTCTTATTGATTAAACAACTCTAGACAAGCGCTTAGGATTTAATCTATCAATAGCATTAAGATCTAGAGAGACCACCAATTCATGCCAGTAGATTATAAGATAACCTATTTAAACATGATCACACACCTCCATAACATGAATTCGATCATCTCTTTTATAACCAAACATGTTATTGCGTCACTAAGACTAGAACAATCAAACAATTACGGATTTGACGTGCTAGTTGACAATATATTAACTTGCTAATTGAGTAGAAGAGCTCTATTCATACCAATCAACAAAGATAATAATGACAAAACGATAAGAAGATATATGAATACCCGAAAGCAAAGAATAGAATAAATACAAGTCAATTAGACCTCACAATTCGTGGAGAATTAAACATCTATGACCCTTTGGCTCGAAAAGTAGCTTAGCTACACATGTTCATCAATAAAACGAAAAATAAAAATAAAAACATAATGAACCCGGTTGCTTGCTCTGCCTCCTCGTTTCCTTCTTGTCTCCAAGGTGATTCCAAATTCCCAAAGATTCAAAAGTTTTTTTTTAAACCCTCTAGGGTTGGTTCTATTTATATTGTTAGGGGGATAGCATGTGATCTTTTGCTAGCAAGATACGAAAATATCTTTCCTTTTCCAAGTAGATTTTGAGAAGTAAATGTTCGTCCGCCTGGCACGCCCTAACACACGGCCGTGGGTCAAGTCGTGCCATCCTCTGTGCATATTCTTCAAGTCTTCATCCGCGCCCAGTGTGTACCACGGTTAAACACACGGCAAGATTTCAAGTCGTGCCTTCATCTGTGCATAATCTACAAGTCTTCATCCGTATCCAGTGTGTACCATGGTTACACCCACGGCTAGATTTCAAGCCGTGCCTTCATCTGGTTGATGTTCCACACTTTCTTCTCCTTGGTACGTCTAGCTTCCACCACGGCTCCAAGCACGGTTGATCCCACAGCTTCCACCACGGCCGTGCCCTCAAGCGTGTCTCTCTCTGTTCAAAGTCCACATTTCCGCCTTCTTGTCCAGTGTGTGACACGGTTTGCGTCATGGCCGTGCCACAAACCGTGCTTCCGATACACGGCCATGTACTTCAACCGTGTATCTTCCTGTTGATTCAAAACCAAGTACATGGCCGTGTACTTCAATTACACGCCAATGTACTTCCCTCCAGTAGTGTAAATCCTTGTCTTTGAACCAAGTTGTAGATGACTTCTCTAATTTACTTGAATTAGCATCCTTTACTCCATTTAACCTGATTTATTACGATGATAGAATTAAAGTACCATTTCCTTATGATTTCTATAAAATCAATAATAATTTAACACAATTTATACTATAAAGATTGAGTATAAAATGGCTCTATCAAAAGCTGATAGGAATAAAAATCCGACAAGACCTATCATTAGTGCAAAAACTAAAGGATTTCAAATCTTGGCGTTGAAGGCCTATTTTGAGCAGATCGACCCCAGAATTATTTATATATTAACCTCTTTTCTATTATTCTTGTATCATGTTTTCCAACAGGAACAATTATCATATTTTATAGGGCAATGGACAAACTCCCTCAGACTCAGCTTGTGGGTTATCCATGGACCGACTTAAACCGGCGATGAGTTGGGCCGATGGATCCTATAGAAGACCGGCATCTTGAAGACCATTTCTTTTATATATTTCTTATTTTATGAACTATTTTGGTTTTGGGACACTTTTATTTCCTTTTAATTTTCATTTAGGGTTAGCCACCTTAAGAGTGGCAAACTTGTAATTTTGATCACTTTTTAACCCTAGGAGTAGCGAGTATAAATACTTGCTTAAGAGAGGGTTTGAGGGGGATTATTTTTGCAGAATATACACCTCTTTTCACGTGTGAATTAGGGTTCATACCTTGGTTCCAACTCTTATCAATTTCAATTCCAAGACTTGAAATTGTAGAGAGTGCAACATCTTGAAATTGTGAGTTATATCAATTTCATTTTGTTGTGATTTCTTTTCTTCTCTAGTGTGTTGTATCTAGGGTTGATTTGAGATAGTTCTTGGTCAGATTTACATGTTATTATTCACGAATTCTTGTGATTATTTGAAGGAAATTATCAAATTGATTCCATTCATCTTTAAGGTTTTCCTTGAAAACATGATTTTCACCATTGGGAAAGGGATCTTACTTTACGGTTTTCTTTGTCAAATTGAGGCGTCATTTGCGTGGATTATATGAAATTAGAGTGTTGTTAGAAGGCATTTTCTTTGGGGTATTCCGATTATATTATTGGTTGATTGAATTTCATCATTTCAACAATAGGGTTCATTTGAAAAGTGCCATTTTTGGATCCGATTTTGCCTAGACTTTAGATAGTTGATCTTAAGTCTTTTCGATGTGCTTTAAAGTGTGATTAGGCACATCAAAAGCCATCAACAAAATCACAATTAAATACAGGTATCCTATTCCTAGACTTAATGATATGTTGGATGAGCTGCATGGTTCATAGATTTTCTCCAAAGTAGATAAAAAAAGCGGATATCACCAGATTCAGAAGAGGGAAGGGGATGAATAGAAGACTGCTTTTAAAACACGTCATGGACTGTATGAATGGTTGGTTATGCCCTTTGGTTTGAGTAATGCTTCTAGTACTTTTATGAGATTGATGAACCATGTATTGAAAGAGTTTCTAGGAAAATTTGTTGTTGTTTATTTTGATGATATTCTGATCTACAGCAAAGACCTAGAACAACATGTAGAGCATCTTCGGGCAATATTTTCAGTATTGAGGACACAACAGCTATTTGCAAATATTCAAAAGTGTTCATTTTGCCAAACTGAGGTAACATTTTTGGGTTTTGTTGTGTCAGGTTCAGGTGTTAGGATAGATGAGGAGAAAGTGAGGGCAATCAAAGAATGGCCAATACCTACTTCAGTTACTGAGGTAAAAAATTTTCATGGGCTTACATCCTTTTATAGACGCTTTGTCCAAAATTTCAGTAGCATTATCAGTCCTCTCACAAAACTGACTAAGAAGAGTGTTCCTTTTATTTGGAGTGTAAAGGCCCAAAGGAGTTTTGGAGATAAAAGAAAAACTCACTTGTGCTCCATTACTGGTCTTACCTGATTTTGAAAAAGTTTTTTAATTGGAATGTGATGCCTCAAGGATTGGAATTGGTGCTGTATTCATGCAGGAGAAGAGACTGTAGCATATTTTAGTGAGAAGTTGAGTGGAGCAACTTTGAACTATTCTATATATGATAAGGAATTTTATTCCTTAGTAAGGGCTCTCATGACGTGGTAGCATTATCTCCTCCTGAAGGAGTTTATTATTTATACCGATTATGAATCTTTGAAACATTTCAGGGGACAACATCATTTATCTAAGCGTCAGGCTAAGTGGGTAGAATTTCTAGAGGGTTTTTCTTATGCGATAAAGTATAAAAACGGCAATCAGAATATTGTTGCTGACGCTTTATCACGACGGTATGTACTTATCACTTCTCTTTAGTCAAAATTGCTAGGTTTTGAGTTGTTGAAAGAACAATATGTATGTGATGAGGAATTCAAAACTGTCATGGAGAGGTGTCTTGGAGGTAGGATGTATGATGGATATTGTGTGATAGATGGCTTTCTGTATAAATCAGGAAAACTATGTATTCCATCTGGATCTATGAGGGAACTATTGGTAAGGGAAGCACATGTAGGTGGTTCGTCAGGACATTTTGGTGAGAAGAGAACTTTAGCCATATTGAGGGAGAATTTCTATTAGAAAGGTATGATAAAGGATGTCCATAGGGTACTAGAAAGGTGTGGTGTTTGCAAGAGAGCCAAAGGGAGGAAAGGTGCACAAGGTGAATATATGCCTTTACCTATACTATCTAAACTGTGGACTGATATCAGTATGGATTTTGTGTTGGGATTACCTAGAACACAAAGAGGGAAAGACTCTATTATGGTGGTTGTTGATCAATTCAGCAAAATGTCACACTTTGTGCCATGTCACAAAACAGACGATGCTCTTTTTATTGCTAACCTTTTTGTGCGGGAAATTGTTAAATTACATGGAGTTCCACACAACATAATGTCAGACAGAGATACTAAGTTCCTTAGTTTCTTTTGGAAAACACTATGGAGAAGACTGGGTACTAAACTGATGTACAGTACCTCTTGCCATCTCCAGACAGATGGACAAATAGAGGTTGTCAACCACACGCTTGGGAATCTACTCAAAGCAACAGTTAGCAAGAATCTTACTGATTGGGACTTGTGTCTTCCTATTGTTGAGTTCGTTTACAATAGGTCTACTCATAGTTCAACCAGTAAGTCTCCCTTGGAAGTTGTTTATGGCTATAACCCTTCCATTCCATTGGATTTTATAGCTGGACCAACAACAAAGGAAGAAAGTCTTAGTGGAGTTATGATACACTCAGAACGTATATATATAAAATGGGAGCGTAAATTGCAGCAAGTGCACTGGTCGTATCAAGTAATAAAGTGGTGAAAAGTAAGGTTGTCGATCCCTCGAGGAACCAATAGAGTACTAGATCTATGGCAATTCTTATCAATATCTAGGTAATTAAAAAGGGGTTTTGAAATGTCTAATCTAAAAATTTAACTTAAAGCAACAAGGAAAATTTTATGAAGAATCTATCAATTATGAACAAGGGAAATTATAATTCACCCTAGATTTGTTAATCAAATTGCTACCATGTTATATCAACTTGTGGTTATAAGTTTATTCAAGTGAGTTTAGAAAATCCTTTTTAGGGATGTTGACCTTAAATTAATTAGTCGGCTTCCGCGTCTCCAATTAACCAAGGAATCAAAATTATGTTCATACACCTCCCGATGCTACAAACAACTAATGCCCTAAATCAATTAACCCTAATCCCTTAGTGATTAATTAACAAGAAACATTGCATTGTGCCCTCCATAGACTCTAATTAAACCAATTATCGCAACTCCCGTATTGACAATCAATCTAATTAAGAATTCCTAACAAATCCTCATCAACTCCCGTATCAAAAGGATTTCTAACAATTATAATGAAAGACCAATTATAATTGAAATCAAAGGAATTGCAATCATGAATAATCCTAATAATTCCTAATCATATAACATGGCTACAATTATCCTTTTAACATTCTAGGGTTTCATCCAATTTCCCACAAGGATGATTTAGAACATTATAGTATGAATTGCATAAAAACAATTGAAATAAATAGATGCAATGGAATTCATATTAAACAACAAGATTAAACTAATAAATGGCATAAAAGAAAATAAAGTAAATGGAACAATTGCTATAATCTTCAAGAGCTTCAATCTTCCAAAATGACTCCTTGAATTCTTCAATTGAAAGCAAACTTCAACAAAATGACATTCTTTCTTCAAACTAAACTTTGGAAAAATCTAAAGTACCTAAGGAAATTCTAATGAGGCTAGAACAAAGAAGAAGAAAAAGAATTCTAAACAAAAGAAAGGATGGATTCTCCAACAAAAAGGGATGCCTCCAAGGTTCACACAAGGGGTCTATTTATAGATCCAAAGAGGAGGGGGATAAGGTTGATCTGATGAGGATTTGAGTCAGCAAATTAATTAGGATACGATTTTGGAGAGATTCTCGCAATGGATATCCGGGGAGTAATGAAGGCCGGCTCAAGGCCGGCGGCCTTGATTGTAGGCCGGCTCAAGGCCGGCGGCTTTTCTTCTTTTTGAGGCCGGTTTAAAGGCCGGCTCAAGGCCGGCCCAAGGACGGCGGCCTTCAGTGCAATCCTTCGCTCACTTCTTCAATTTTGTGAAAAACTCCTCCAATTAACTTGTAATTTACTTTTGGGTCCTCAAAACCTGTATTTTCACAATAAATACCATTAAGTATCATTTCTTTATATTTTCTTATAATATTAAAATAAATTTAATATAAGTCCAAAAGAAAATATAAGTATAATGTGATCTTATCAACATCCCCACACTTGAACTTTTGCTTGTCCTCAAGCAAAATAATTGATTTAAACAAGAGAAATCCATCATTGAACTTCTGGTGCCCATTGTTCTGACCATACTGAAATTTGTAACTAGTATATCTAGTTGAAATTTAGTAGTTAATCTAAATACAACAGATTTTTAATCCCAGTGTTTAACAATAGAAAACAATACTTAGTCCATAAGGAAAAACATTCATTTAAACTTCATTGGTTATTAGCAAGTATCATCTCCCTCAATTTTACTTCTCTAAACAAGATAACAAGGAGTGAAAGCATATGGTATCCATTTTTTCCTAGAATTTCTCCCCTTTTTTTTTTTTTTGTTTTATTTGCCTTGATTGGCAGCGGAGTGAGACTTCACTCTTCTGAGGGACCAAAGCTCGCCCATGTCAACCTGACTTTCATTAAGGTACTAAATTTTTGCCTTTCCGCCCTTCTCGTTATTGTGAGTTCATTGAGTCGGCACATCCTGGGCTCATCGCCTAAGTGACCAGGTTTTAAAGGGACCCCTACGAACTCTTCCTCACACTAACATTTAAGATTGGATACTCTTAACTCACTTTCCTGAGTTATTGGAGTAAAGGCTCTTTTTTCTTTTTCTTTTTTTTTCTTTTTTTTTTTTTTTTAAGGGATCACTAAGTAAAATATTTCTTTTACCTCTTTCACTAGGTGTTAAGGTATTCTCAAAGAAATTTCAATAGAGATTTATCCCAACCAATTTTTCCTTGAAGTAAACTTGCTTGTTTTTTCAACTTAAGGACTCAATCTCAAGTTCAAAGGCTCAACATAGGGTAAACCCCGTTCTCTAGAGATTTTACTCTTAAATTTTAACTATGTAAACTAGTCACAACAATTGGCGAGTAGGGCACCAATCTAATTCAATTTCAGGATTTCATTGAAAACACTTAAGGACATAAATAAAGCATGGGATTTGTAAGCTCATGATGTGTGCAATCATTATACTTCTACATTTATAATCCCTTCCCCACACTTAAATTGGACAATGTCCTCATTGTTCCTAATATATCACAAAATTAAGGAAACGAATGTCAATGCAGAAATTGAAATACTGGTACTTCCCTGGTATAAAATTGTTCATCAGGAAGAAAATTCCTCCTAAAATGTCTGTCATCCTTGGAGTGTCTTGAATGCACCGGCAGCTCTTATCCAGCCTTGAATTAGTTTTTTTTTTTTTTTTTTTTTTTTTTTAACGAAACTATTATAGATACTTATTAAGCATGGGCTGCCTCCCATGAAGCGCTTGTTTTATAGTCATCAGCCTGACTATCAGGGTTAGCTTACATCAAGGAGTTTAAACAACTCCTTCAACACCATCGTTTTCAGATTAGGATTCCAAGCTTCCTTCCATGGTATGGTGCCCTTCTTTTCAGCTTCCACCAATGTTTTGTAGGTAGATATCAACAAACTTACCTGCTGGATGTCTGCCCTTGACCATCCCAGGATTTCCCTATGTTCATCCAACTGGCCTTGAATCTGCTGCTGCAATTCTTTTGTCATAGGCGCTTGATTAATGTGAGGCCATGGATTTCCTAAATTCAGACACTTATAACCAAACAATTGATTAGAAAAGACATTGGGTTCAAGTGTCTGCATAGGCATTAGTGTCGGCACTGGTGGCTTCTCATAGTCGTCTGTCTTCTCAAAAGCAACAACATTTTCAGTCTGGGGTACTTGTTCCCGACCTTTGTTTTCTTGCTCATCTTCATCCCCCCAATCATCTATCTCATTTAAGACAGCTTCAAGAGTGGTTTGCCCTACATCTTCCTCCACATCATTGTTAGTAATTTCACCCTCAGCAGATATGTCAGAATACATTGCTTTCTCATTAGACAAAAACACAGGATCATACATATCAAATGTTACCTGGTCATCTAGTGCTCTAAGGGTGAGCTTACCTTGTCCTACATCAATTAGAGCTTGACCTGTGGCTAGGAATGGTCTTCCTAAGATCATGGGTACCTCTCTATCTTCTTCCATTTCCAAGACTATAAAGTCAACTGGAAAGATGAATTTGTCCACTTTTACTAGGACATTCTCCACTATACCCTTTGGGTACTTGACACTTCTATCCGCAAGTTGTAAGGTAACGTGCGTCTCCTTACATTCTCCAAGTCCTAGTTTTTTGAAAATGGACAGAGGCATTAAATTTATACTTGCACCAGAATCTATAAGTACTTTATCAAAATTAAAATTACCAATAGTGCAAGGAACGGTAAAACTTCCCTGATCTCTTTGTTTTCTCGGCAAATTGGATAAATTCTTTTGTAAGATCATAGAACACTCCCCTATAAGCATCACTGGTTCATTCCCTTCAATCTTCCTCTTCTTTGTGAGTAAATCCTTCATGAACCTAGCATATGATGGCATTTGCTGAAGTGCCTCTGCAAAAGGAATGTTAATTTGCAATTTTTTAAAGACTTCTAAAAATTTAGCAAATTGTGAATCCAATTGTTGTTGCTTCAGCCTTCCTGGGAAAGGAATAGGAGGAACATATGCTTTCACTTTTGGTGAATTTTGCTTTGGCTCCTCTTCCTTTTGTTTCCCTTTATCTTTCCCCAGGTTAACCTCCTCTTCCTCAAGTTTCTTATCAACCAATTCCTTACCACTTCTTAACATAATAGCATTTACACCCATAGGATTTTGCTCAGTATTGCTAGGTAAAGACCCAGATGGTCTATTACTCAACTGTTGAGACATTTGACTAAGCTGATTTTCAAGATTCCTAATGGTGGCTTGTTGATTTTGCAACATTGTGTCAGTCTTTTGCATATAACTTATCATGAGTTCTTCCATTTTAGACTGACCTTGCTGAGAAGAGGTATTATGATTAGGATATTGTTGATGGGAAGTATTATGATTAGGACCTTGCTTTTGAAATCCAGGGGGTTTAAGTCGTTGTTATCATTTCTCCATGAGAAATTTGGATGGTTATGCCACCCTGGATTGTAGGTGTTTGAATAGGGTCCTTGATTTCCTCTTTGGAAATTGTTGACAAAATTTACTTGCTCTCCATGGGATGAGGAGGAAAAGTTTCTAGATGGGCACTCAAGAGTTGAGTGTTGTCCTGAGCATAACTCACAATAAGAAAATTGATTAACATTGAAAGAAGGTGCAGAGGTGAGTTTACTTACCTGGGCGGTAAGAGCAGAAATCTGAGCTGTTAAGGTGTCCATATCATTGACAGATGCCACTCTAGACTTACCTCTTTCATGTTGCCAATTATGTGCACTAGAGGCCATTTCATCTATCAAAGCACTAGCCTCATCATATGTCTTACTCATTAATGCACCACCAGAAGCAGCATCTACCAGAGATCTCAATGTGTCATCTAAACTGAGATAGAATATCTCAATAAGGAGATTATCTAGTAATCCATGATGGGGGCATTTTCTAATTGCCTCCTTGAATCTTTCCCATGCTTCATAAAGTGATTCACCACTAAACTTACTGAAGTTTGTGATGTCATTTCTTAACCTAGCAGTTCTAGATGGTGGAAAAAATCTCCTTAAAAATTTAGATGAGAGATCTACCCAAGTGGTTACAGAGTCTTGTGGCAATGAATTGTACCAAGCCCTAGCTTTTTCTCTAAGTGAAAATGGAAAAAGTTGTAGCCTAATTACATCATCAGATACATTATTCATTTTCACTGTATTACAATATTGAAGAAATACTGCAATATGCTCATCAGGACTTTCATTTGGATATCCTCCAAATTGATTTGATTGAACCATTTGAACGAGTGCTGGTTTTAACTCGAAATTATTAGCCTGAATTGTTGGTCTTCTAATTGCAGGACCTGAAACAACAGGTACCGTGTATTCTCGAAGTGCTCTACCAACACCCTGAATCTGATTGTTGTTCTCATCTGCCATGTTCTCTTCTTCCTTTCTTCTCTGCTCTCTTCTAAGTTGTCGCAAGCTGCGTTCTATCTCAAGATTAATTGGTAGAAGTTCAGCACTTCTACTCTTGCGCATAAAAAGAACCTTAAAGAGAATGGAAAACGATCACACAATGATAAGAAAAATTAAATAAAAAAAATAATTGTGCCTAAATTACCAACAGAATTACGAAATCTAATATCTATTAGATCCCCGGCAACGGCGCCAAAAACTTGATACACTCAGAACGTATATATATAAAATGGGAGCGTAAATTGCAGCAAGTGCACTGGTCGTATCAAGTAATAAAGTGGTGAAAAGTAAGGTTGTCGATCCCTCGAGGAACCAATAGAGTACTAGATCTATGGCAATTCTTATCAATATCTAGGTAATTAAAAAGGGGTTTTGAAATGTCTAATCTAAAAATTTAACTTAAAGCAACAAGGAAAATTTTATGAAGAATCTATCAATTATGAACAAGGGAAATTAGAATTCACCCTAGATTTGTTAATCAAATTGCTACCATGTTATATCAACTTGTGGTTATAAGTTTATTCAAGTGAGTTTAGAAAATCCTTTTTAGGGATGTTGACCTTAAATTAATTAGTCGGCTTCCGCGTCTCCAATTAACCAAGGAATCAAAATTATGTTCATACACCTCCCGATGCTACAAACAACTAATGCCCTAAATCAATTAACCCTAATCCCTTAGTGATTAATTAACAAGAAACATTGCATTGTGCCCTCCATAGACTCTAATTAAACCAATTATCGCAACTCCCGTATTGACAATCAATCTAATTAAGAATTCCTAACAAATCCTCATCAACTCCCGTATCAAAAGGATTTCTAACAATTATAATGAAAGACCAATTATAATTGAAATCAAAGGAATTGCAATCATGAATAATCCTAATAATTCCTAATCATATAACATGGCTACAATTATCCTTTTAACATTCTAGGGTTTCATCCAATTTCCCACAAAGATGATTTAGAACATTATAGTATGAATTGCATAAAAACAATTGAAATAAATAGATGCAATGGAATTCATATTAAACAACAAGATTAAACTAATAAATGGCATAAAAGAAAATAAAGTAAATTGAACAATTGCTATAATCTTCAAGAGCTTCAATCTTCCAAAATGACTCCTTGAATTCTTCAATTGAAAGCAAACTTCAACAAAATGACATTCTTTCTTCAAACTAAACTTTGGAAAAATCTAAAGTACCTAAGGAAATTCTAATGAGGCTAGAACAAAGAAGAAGAAAAAGAATTCTAAACAAAAGAAAGGATGGATTCTCCAACAAAAAGGGATGCCTCCAAGGTTCACACAAGGGGTCTATTTATAGATCCAAAGAGGAGGGGGATAAGGTTGATCTGATGAGGATTTGAGTCAGCAAATTAATTAGGATACGATTTTGGAGAGATTCTCGCAATGGATATCCGGGGAGTAATGAAGGCCGGCTCAAGGCCGGCGGCCTTGATTGTAGGCCGGCTCAAGGCCGGCGGCTTTTCTTCTTTTTGAGGCCGGTTTAAAGGCCGGCTCAAGGCCGGCGGCCTTGAATGTAGGCCGGCCCAAGGACGGCGGCCTTCAGTGCAATCCTTCGCTCACTTCTTCAATTTTGTGAAAAACTCCTCCAATTAACTTGTAATTTACTTTTGGGTCCTCAAAACCTGTATTTTCACAATAAATACCATTAAGTATCATTTCTTTATATTTTCTTATAATATTAAAATAAATTTAATATAAGTCCAAAAGAAAATATAAGTATAATGTGATCTTATCAAGTTAACCAAGCCCGACAAATTCAGCACATCTATGATCAGACAACTGAACACCTTCAGAAAACCCAGGAACAACAGAGGATCTAGGGAAATAGACACAGGAAAATTTATCTCTATAATCCAGCTGACTTAGTCTGGATTAATCTTAGCAGGGTGATAAGTCGCAAAATACCCTTATCTGGAGTAATGAAATTGTGCTTTATTGTTGAATTTTTAGATGATTTGTTGAAGAAAAGGATGCTTAATGGAATGAATGTTAATTTCAGGATCTTCTAGAGTATTTTGGAGCTAAGGGAAGGAGTTTTGAAGAGTCAGATCAAGTTTGGAAGGAATTGGATACATTACATGTGAAGAATAGAATTCTGGAAAGTACACAAGCGAGATACACGCCCATGCACTTTGCTTGTGTATATTGAAGTGGATGTCTGGAAAGTACACGAGAAAAGTACACGCCCATGTACTTTGCTCGTGTATCTAAGTTTTGCTGTTGTTCAACGATGTTTCAAATACACGACCAATGTACACTCCCATGTACTTGCTCATGTATATTCACATAAGGACACTTGGAAGCAAGCATGAGATACACGAACGAGATACACTACTCGTGTATCCGCTCGTGTATGTATCCAACCCGGGTACATATATAAATAGACTGTTAGTTGCCCTAGAATGGAGGTTACGAATTTTGTACTTGCTCTGACTCTCATAACAGCATGGGAAAGAAGATTCCGTCAATTCCAAAGGAGATTGAAGACCCACGAAGAAGAAGATTCTTTCTTTAAGGGTTGTGACTATGAATTTTATTTATTCTTCCAGTAATTGTATTTCTTTTGTCCAATTTATGGAGGAGTAGACTCTAAATCTAGATTTTATTCGAAACTTCTCTGTCATGTGATGAAGATTTGGTTTTTAATGCGAAGTTGTTGGCTTTCTTATGATTAATTGCATGCCCTTCAATTGTTCCTTAGATTCATAGATCTGAAATATGAATTTATGCATGATATCATATTAGTTAATTGAGAAATTGCTCTTATGATTAGATTTAATGCAATTAATGAGATTCGATTGTTCTTCTAGAGATAGGAAACAAGAGTTTTCTGTTTACATCGACTATGTTTATGCGAATTCATGTGCTTTATGCAATTCTAGGTTGCTATTAACTAAGGAGAGATCCTATTTGATAAACCTAGGATTAGATAGGTTAATATACTTGAGAAAGTAGTTAACTTGACTAGAGAATTCGACAGTATAAGAAGTCAATTACGCCAATCTTCATAAATCTAATGAATTACATGATAGAGAAGGAGTAGAATAAGATCTAGGTTGCTTTTGTTAGTTGATAAATCTTCCAAACCATTGTTGTTAGTGAGTTATTAGTTTTAAGATTAGAGTAATTATGTTTTAACCAACATATTTAAGCGGCGGTTAGATAATAGGAATGGAGTTAGTACTAGTAGTTGGTGTATCTCTGAGGGACGACCTTGTGCTTACTCGCTATATTACGCTACGATAGGTGCGCTTGCCTATTGCTTCGTAGTAAGATTAAGAACAAGAATTCAATTTATTAAAGCTACGATTGGCAACAATCAAGTTTTTGGCGCCATTGCCGGGGATACGCCAATATTAGAAACACTCTTTACTTATTAATTTAACCAATTTATTTCTTTCTTATCTTTTTTTCCCTTTTCTTCTTGAGAATTTAGAGCTCATAATTGATTTGTATTACGTTTACAGTGCATGACCAGAAGTCGCTCCAAGGAACTTGTTGTTTTTAATCCAGAGCCAGAGAAAATTATTCGTCGTTATCAGAAAAAGCAACACTCGACTGAGTCAACATCATTTGGTATTCAAGGAGAATCACTGAAGGAAGAAATGGCTGATCAAGTCAATAATCGTGCTCAAGAGCTGAATCAAGGAAATGTTGTGGTGGATCCCTCGAATCATCAACTGGTTGATAATCGAGATGCTCGTGTTAATGAGCCACCTAGAACCAATTCTGATTTTAGCAGGCCGAACTTGATAGGCGTTAGCTCTAGCATAGTCCGTCCTCGAGTGGAGGCAAATAATTTTGAACTTAAGCCTGCCGTGATTCAGATGGTGCAGCAATATACTCAATTTGATGGTTTACAGGATGAAGATCCAAATGCGCATATCCAACTCTTTCTGGAGATATATGATACCTTCAAATTTAATGGAGTTAGTGATCATGCGATCCGCCTCAGGCTCTCCCCATTCTCTTTGAAAGGCAAGGCTAAGCACTGGCTGAATTCTTTACCGAGGAACTCCATTACTACATGGCAAGGTCTGATTAAGAAGTTTATGGACAAATTCTTCCCTCCTTCAAAGACCGCTAAACTTCGAGCTGAGATTCAATCTTATCATCAGTATGACATGGAGACGTTGTATGAAACCTGGGAGAGATTCAAGGACTCAATGCGAAAATACCCACACCATGGGATCCCAAAGTGGCTTCAAGTTCAGATATTTTATAATGAGTTAAACTATCAAACGAGACAAACAGTAGATGCCGCAGCTGGTGGCACCTTGAACCATAAAACTCTTGAAGAAAGTTTGACTCTTTTTGAAGACATGGCCGTGAATAATTATGAATGGTCACATGGTAGGGGCAGAGAAAAGAAGGTGGCAGGCATTCTTAAAGTGGATGTGGCTACTTCTATCATGTCCAAAGTTGAGGCTTTATCTAGAAAGATCGATGGGCTGGCTGTCTCACAACATCAGCTGGCTATTGTGGAACCCTCAGGTGGTGAGGAAGGGCAAACAGAGCAAGTGGATTATTTGGGAAACCCAATTCGGCCCTAGAACAATCCATACAGCAATACTTATAACCCAAGATGGAGAAATCACCCAAATTTTTCTTGGACTAACAACAATAATATTCAGAAGGGCAATCCGAATCCTCCACCAGGTTATCAGAGGCCACTAGTCCAGAGTTCCAAACCGCCACTTGAAGATCTCCTCACAAAATTCATCAAGGATTCAGAAGACAGACAAAAGTCCTTAGATTTGATTCTGAAAAGTCAAGACTCGACTCTGAGGAATCATGAGGCATCAATACACAATCTTGAAAACCAGGTCGGTCAGATAGCTAAGCTTCTGTCAGAGAGATCTCAAGGTTCACTATCGGGAAACACGGAAACCAACCCTAGAGAACATGTTAAAGTTGTCACATTACGAATTGGTAAAGAACTACAACCAAAGGTTCAAGAAGAAGAGAGTCGGATGACTGAACCAACAAAAGAACAAGTAGTTCTCAAAGAAGGGGGAAAGCATTCAGAAAAATCACCTAAAGAGAAATCATCACCTCCATTAAACCCAGAATACAAGCCCAATGTTCCTTACCCAGCACGACTCAAGAAGGACAGAACAGATGAGCACTATGGTAGATTTTTAGAGATATTCAAGCAATTGCATATCAACCTTCCACTGGTTAAGGCATTATCACAAATGCCACGATATGTAAAATTTTTTAAAGAGTTGCTATCGAACAAAAGGAAGCTTGAAGAGTTCTCCACTATAACTTTAGGAGGAGAATGCTCTGCGGTAATTCAGAACAAACTCCCAAAGAAGTTAAAAGATCCTAGGAGCTTTACCATCCATTGCCTGATAGGGAATTTATCTGAAGAACGGGCATTGGCTGATTTGGGAGCCAGCATTAATTTGATGCCATACAAGATGTTCCAGAAATTGGGTATTGGAGAGCCGAAACCGGCCAAAATGTGTCTTCAGTTAGCCGATCGATCAGTCAAATTCCCGAGAGGAGTAGTTGAAGATGTATTAGTGAAGGTGCAGGACTTCATCTTCCAGGCGGATTTCGTCATCCTTGACATGGAAGCCGATGTGGAGGTCCCTCTTATATTGGGGAGGCCTTTTTTGGCTACTACTAGAGCCATAATTGATGTTGGGGATGGGAAGTTAGTGTTGAGAGTGGGAAATGAAGAGGTCATAGTGAAAATGCCTGACGTCCTTAAACAAAGCCTGCACCATGATGATACATGCTATGCAATCGACTACCTCGACTTCGCAGTTTCGGATTCATTGCAAGACCTGTTGATTGGTGATGCGTTGGAATTGTGTTTGATGAATGGGGAGAAAGAGCAACCTGAAAATATGGCGATTATAGCAGTTGTCAATCAGCTTAATAATAATCCTGAGTTGAGAGAAGAAAGAAGCTTTGAAGGTATGAATAGATCCACCATTCAGAGATCGAAACCTTCAATTGAGGAACCACCTAAGCAAGAATTGAAACAACTGCCAAACTACCTTCAATATGCATTTTTGGAAGAAGATTCTAAACTTCCAGTCATAATTGCATCAAATCTGGATCAAGATCAGCAGGAAAGGTTATTGCATGTCCTAGGGCAACACACGAAAGCAATTGCATGGAAAATTGCAGATATAGAGGGGATTAGCCCATCATTTTGTACACACAAAATTTTGATGGAAGATAATGTCAAGCTAGTGGTACAACCGCAGCGCCGACTTAATCCAAATATGAGAGATGTTGTAAAAAAGGAAGTCATCAAATTGCTTGATGCAGGAATGATCTACCCGATTTCTGATAGCTCATGGATGAGCCCCATTCAAGTAGTTCCGAAGAAAGGCGGTATGACAGTGGTACCGAATGAAAAAAATGAACTCATCCCGATGAGAACTGTCACTGGATGGAGAGTTTATATAGATTACCGCAAGCTAAATGATGCAACTCGAAAGGATCATTTTCCTCTTCCATTTGTGGACCAAATGCTTGAAAGGTTAGCTGGTCATGCATATTACTGTTTCCTCGATGGGATGTTTGGATATTTTCAGATTCCTATCGCACCCGAAGACCAGGAAAAGACAACATTCACATGCCCTTTTGGGACCTTCGCTTATCGACGCATGCCTTTCGGATTATGCAACACTCCAACCACCTTTCGGCGATGCATGATGGCTATTTTTGAGGGTATGGTAGGAGACAAGATGGAAGTATACATGGATGATTTTTTTGTTTTCGGGAAATCTTTTGATGAATGTCTACACCATCTTGAGTTAGTGTTGCAACGTTGTGAAGATACTAACTTGGTCCTAAATTTGGAGAAGTGTCATTTTATGGCAAAAGAAGGTATGTTTTGGGTTATAAAATCTCCAAGAAAGGCATTTTCAAGGTGAATGGCCAAAGGCTTAAGCATTACTTTGGGGACAAAACAGTTTTGAAAGAAAAGGAGGAGCTAAACCTCATTCTCATCTCCATTTGAGCTCCACTGGTTCATTACGTCGAGCTAACGACGTTAAACAACAGCGCTTCTTGGGAGGCAACCCATGTTTTTTAGGTAAGTTTTCTTCTTTACTCTTTACTTTCTTTATTATCACCCATTGTTTTGGAGTAACTTTTGCAGGACAGCAAGCTACAGAGGGGCTAACCAAGTTTGGATTCTATGAAAGTCACCTTAATAGAGCTTCTGTTAAGCTCTAAGTGTGGGAAAAATTCAGGATGGGAGACATTTTCAAGGGAGTGCAAGATGAAGTGATGACAGGTATGTACTTTAATTTGCACAACCGGGTACACTAGTGGTGTATCCGATTTCTCACACATGCAAAAGGGTGTCTAAATTGACTTTGCAATACAAAAGGGGAATACGTCATGGTGTGGCCTCCCGTGCACTTAAAAAAATGCTCATTATGTACATATCAGAGATACACGAATAAGGTACACACTCGTGTAACTGGTCGTGTATCTGACCCACAGAAGGCACAATTCGATACATGAACAAGGTACATTCTCGTGTACCTGGTCGTGTATCTAACCCACAGAACACCCCTTTATATACACGAACAAGGTACACGCTCGTGTACCTGGTCGTGTATTTGACTCACAGAATGCTCTCCCATGATACACGAATGATAGAGCCATTTTATACTCAATCTTTATAGTATAAATTGTGTTAAATTATTATTGATTTTATAGAAATCATAAGGAAATGGTACTTTAATTCTATCATCGTGATAAATCAGGTTAAATGGAGTCAAGGATGCTAATTCAAGTATTTTAGAGAAGTCATCTACAACTTGGATCAAGACAAGGAATTACACCACCAGAGGAAGCACGGTTTGAGGCACGACCAAGGTTCAAACCGTGTTACACACTGGACAAGAAGGAGGAAATGTGGACTTTGAACAGAGAGAGACACGACTTAAGGCACGGCCGTGGTGGAAGCCGTGGAAGAAACCGTGTTTGGAGCCGTGGTGGAAGCTAGATGTGCCAAGGAGAAGAAATTGTGGAACATCAACCAGAGGATGGCACGGCTTGAAATCTGGCTGTGGGACTAACCGTGGTACATACTGGGCATGGATGAAGACTGTTGATTATGCACAGAAGATGGCACGGTTGGAAATCTAGTCGTGGGTGGAGCCGTGGTACACATTGGACACGGAAGATGATACGTGAAATATGCACAGAGGATGGCACGGCTTAACCCACGGCCGTGTGGTAGGGCGTACCAGGCAGACGAATCTTCACTTCTCGAAATCTACTTGGAAAAGGAAAGACATTTTCGTATCTTGCTCGCAAAAGATCACATGCTATCCCTCTAATAATATAAATAGAGCCAACCCTAGAGGGTTAGAGGCAATCTTTGAATCTGGAATCACCTTGGAGACAAGAAGGAAAGGAGGAGGCAGAGCAGGCAGCCGGAAACGGAGGCTTGTTATGTTTTTATTTTTATTTTTCGTTTTATTGATGAACATGAGTAGCTAAGCTACTTTTCTAGCAAAGGATTATAGATGTTTAATTCTCCACGAATTGTGAGGTCTAATTGACTTGTATTTAATCTATTCTTTGTTTTCGGGTATTCATATATCTTCTGATCGTTTTGTCATTATTATCTTTGTTGATTGGTATGAATAGAGCTCTTCTACTCAATTAGCAAGTTAATATATTGTCAACTAGCACGTCAAATCCGTAATTGTTTAATTGTTCTAGTCTTAGTGACGCAATAACATGTTTGGTTATAAAAGAGATGATCGAATTCATGTTATGGAGGTGTGTGATCATGTTTAAATAGGTTATCTTATAATCTACTGGCATGAATTGGTGGTCTCTCTAGATCTTAATGCTATTGATAGATTAAATCCTAAGCGTTTATCTAGGGTTGTTTAATCAATAAGAGAAATAATTCAAAGCACTTGTCTGAGGTTATCGAGGAAGTAAGGAGAGATAGGTTGTTAGAGCTTGTTAATAACCATAACCAGTTTATCTAGAAATAAGAATAGAAAACATTTGCATCGATGATCAATTCCTAGAATTAAACTATCTTGATTCCTTTGGCTAGGCTTTTTATCAATATACAACTTTCTTATCTTATTTTAACTTTATTTGATTCACAAACAACCCTACCCACCCCCCCCCCCCCCTTTTTCCTTTTTCCCTGTTATTATCCTTGAATAAAAATAAATTTAACCAATCTTTGTGGATTCGACCTACTCACCGCTATATGCAAATCATATAATTGTCTAGGAGTAGGTTTTATTTTTGTTGGATTTGACACCCATCAAATTTTGGCGCCGTTGCCGAGGATTGGTGTAAAATTTATTTCTATTCTTGTATGACTCGTTCTTCTCAGACAGGTGAACTAACTTATAATCTGGAGATTGAGAAGACTCTAAAGAGGCTGCGACAAGAAGCTAGATCATCCACTAGACTGAACTTAGCATCGGATTTGTCTGATTCACCATTGTTCTGAAAAAAAAGGGATATGGAAACCCGAGAAACTTGCGAATTGGCGGGCCGGATGTAAATCAAAACCATTTGTTTTACACCCCAAACTCCCCGGGAATTCATTAAAATTGGGTTAAATCCCCCCCCTTTTCAGGGTTTTGGAATGAGATCCCAAACATTTAAAGAGTTTCATATGTGTGTTTAGTATGGGCCGAAAGGGAAAAACCGACGATAAATAAGCACCCCTTTTCCATTTTCTTTAAGTACAAAGCTAAAGTTTGGTTGTTTTTTTTGCCTCCGGTTCTTAAAACCACAGGACGAAGGGAGACCTTCTTAGAAAATTTTTCCCCCACCAAAGCCGCGGTTTTTAAGAAGAAAATTTGTGGAAAAAAAGGGGGGGAAAATGGAACCTTCATGAGTTTGGGGGGGTTTTCAAGCAAGGGGGAAACTTCCCAAACAGGGGGTACTAAACAACTCCCACCAATTTTTTTACAAAGGCCTATTCCGAGGAGAGTAAGTAGGATTCCCAATGGGGGCCATAGAAACAAACCCCTTCAAGCTAAATTGACCCTTAGGCTGCAATTCGCAAAATTTGGGTATGGCATGATTTTTTAAGGGGAAAGGAAATTTTAGGAAAATGTGTCAACCCTTACATAAATTTCAAAATCTTACCCCCCTTTGTGCAGACAGTTTTGGGAAAACCCAACAGGGGAAAGTTGTGGTTTTGGGTGCTGCTCCTTCATCCACCGACATTGCCCCCATTAAGAAAACCATAAAACACGCAATGCTGTAGGCGGTTCCCCGGCAGCCAAAAGGAAATATAAAATCCCATTAAATATAAAAACCCATGGGGGGATCCCCCAAATTTTCAGATATGGAAAATTTAAACCACAAAACTTCCAAAATTCCAACCAAAGCCATAAACCCCAATTACCGGCTCCTTCCACTTCAGGTATGTCTTGGGGAAATTTTAAACACCCTGTTAATAAAAAAAAATTTTGGGGTGGGAAAAAGCAGAGCATCCCAATTGGAAAACAGGAAGTCAACTTGCTTCTTCTAAAATGGTTTGGGAAACTAAAGGAAGTTACCTTCTAAACCGTCAAAACCCCAAAAAAGTGCAAATGAATTACCTTGAAATGGAACAAAATTGAGGGATCAAATGGAAGGACCCCGAATAACCTGGGGAAGAACTGAGAAAAAAACCCAAAAACCAGCAAACAAAGAAAAGGGGGACCCCTCATTGCCCCCCCCCCCCCCCCCCCCCCCCCCCCCCCCCCCCCCCCCCCCCAAAGGTATGACAACAGCCCTCCTTTCCTTCCAACTAGCAAAATCCAAAATGAACGAAAAAAAGAGATTCTTGACATTTTTCGAAAAGGGGGGTAAACTTCCCTTGGGATGAAATTAAAAAGCAAGTACCTCTTTGAAATTTCAAAAAGAATTGTGCACAACAAAAAAAGCTAAAAAGGTAATAAAAGTTTAGTGTGGTGAGAAGTTTAGTTTCCCCTTCAAAAGAACCCCCAAAATTTTAAACCGGTATGTTTACTTTCCTTGAAAAATAGGAACCGGGGAATCAAAAAACATGTGTGATTTAGGCGCTTCAATCAATGTTTCCTTTGTCTGTTATAAATTTTTAAATTTTTCCCCCCTAAAAAACGGGTTATTTTTTTAACTTGCTGATAGGTCCCAAAGTTTATCCTGAGGGGTTTTAAAAAGTTTTATCAAGTTAATTTTTGGTTTTCCCGGGGGATTTTTCGTGCTTGCGGAAAAATGTGATTCTGTAATTTATTAAAATTTATTAGGGGGGCCTTTTTAAGACTTTTTAGAACAAAAATCGATTCATATGGAAAACCCCCCAGGAATTTAGGTGAATGTTTTAAATTTTAACTTTATTTTGCCATAAATATCCTAGTGACCTTCCCCTTTTTTTTGTTGATTTTTTTGCCCTTTTAAAACAATACATTTGATTTATAATGATATGATTGAAATTTAAAAAATTTTGAGTCTTACGATTATGATTGAAAACTTTAAGGGGAAATTTTTTAATTTTTTTATTTGCAGGAAAGTTTGGGATTGGAATCTTAAAACCCATCAGGTATGTTTTCCCACATTCTTTTCCCCCCCTTTTAACAAAAAAACTTCTTCCCTTTAAAAGTGCCCCCGAAACAAATTAAAACCCCTCCCAAAAATCTAAAATAATTTTTTAGGGGAAAAAAGGGCCCCCTTTTTTATGATAGCTCCAACAACAAATACTTTAGAAAAGAAAAATTGATTCGGGTTTTGAGGGGTACAAAAACCTTGGATGGCCATAGCTGATTCAAAGGACTTGCCCCCCCCCTAAGCACAAGTTTTTTTGGAAATAATTGAAAAATTAAGGGAAAGCAGCGCGTTTGAATCCCCCCCAAAGAGGTATTAAAAAAAGATCTTGAAACTTCTTGAGCAGGAAATTTTTAAAATTTTCCCCCCCAAATTGGGTAAGCCCCCCCCAAAAGTTGTTCCAAAAAAAACGGGCTTAATGTGTTTAAAACCCCCGAGGGTAAATTTAAAATTCCCCCAAATGGGGAAAAAAATTTGGGATGGAGGGTTTTTTTTAAAATTGGGGGAAAAATTTTAAATGGTAAACCGGAAGGCCTTTTTTCCCTTTTTCCCCTTTTCCCCTTGATCTTTTTCTTGAACTTTGGGGCCCCCATTTCCCATTTTTGTTTGATGGTTTTTCATTTTTCATCAAATTCCGGGGCCCCGGAAAGATCAAAAAAAACCCCACTTTCATTTGGGTTTTTTTGGTTTTAATTTTGCTTTAAAAAAGGGGAATTTTTTTGGGGGCTCTGCAATCCCCCCCCCCACATCCCAAAAGATGTAGGGTTAGTATTTTTTTCAGTTTTTTGGGGGAAGAATTTATAAAAGTTTTATGGATGACTTTATTTTTCGGGGGGAAATTTCTTTTGTTCATGTTTGACAAACCTTAAAAAAGTGAAAAAAAGATGTATAGATAAAAAAAAAAGTTTTAAATTATAAAAAATGTTTTTGGTTGAACAGATTTCTTTTTTGGGCCCAAAAAGGTATCTTCAAAGGGGGCTTAAAGCGATAAAGCAAAGGTAGAACTGTTTTTAAATTTTCCCCCTTTTTCCCCTTTAAAGTGTTGGGAAATTCGGTCTTTTCGGGGGAGGGGGGGGTTTATCGATGCTTCATCAAGGTTTTTTCCCCCCGGATTAAAAAAACCCCCATGTCGATTGCTACAAAAAAAAGTGACATTTGGTTCGATGAGGCCTGCAAGAACGTTTTTACCACTGGGGGGGCAAGTTAAAAACGGGGGCCAAAACATCCAACCAAACCCCACTGGAAAACCCCTTCCCCCTTTTTTAAACCCCCTGTGAAGCAGCAAAAACAAATTTTTGGGGGAAATTTTTGGCCAAAGGTTGGGAGAGCTTTCATGCCAAAATTTTTTTGCTTCCCGAAATTTGGGGTTTAAAGCTCAAGCAACAAATTTTCCCCAAAAAAAAAAGAAAACTTGGGGGTTTTTTTTGCATTAGAAAAATTTTAGATCATATTTTTTTTTTTGGGGGTAAAAAGGGGGTTGTTTACTTGATCATGCGCTCTTTTAAAAAACCCGCCGCGAAGAAGGAGGCGAAACCCCAAAAATTATTCGGGGTTTTTCCCCCTTTCAAGAGTTCGATCTGGAGTACGGATGGAAAGGGTTAAAAAATTGTTTCGGACCACCCGTCGAATTTTCCCCCTTTGTGAAGGGTTTCCCCACAAATACAAGATGATTTTCCATATGAGTATCTCCCTTTTTTTTTCAAAAAAAAAATTTTCCCTTTTGGGATGTGATAAAATTTTTAAATTTTTGGTTACTAAGACACAAACCCCAAAGGGGTTTTTTCCCCCGGGGCCCAAAAAAAAAAAATTTTTAAAAATGATGCTAAGTATTATGTTTTTGGGGGTCCCTATTTGTGGAAACGTTGTGCCCCCTCAAAAACCCTTAGGAAAAAGGGGGATTTCTCAAGGGGGGGTATTTTCCCTTTTTCTTGCAATTTTTTTCCCCATATGATTTTGGGGGAAAATTTTTGGGGCCCCAAAGGAAAAAGCCCCAAAAAAGGGATTAGGGTGTGGGTTTTTTTTTGGGCCCACATTTTTTCTGACCTTTTTGTTTTGTTTTAAACTTTTGAACGATGTCCCCAAAAAATTTGGGGAAAAAGGGGCATAGGACAAAACCACTTACCCCCTTTTTTGCTTGTGAAATATTTTATATATGGGGGAATTGGGGGTTTTTGGGCCCCTTTTCCCCCTTTTTTTTGGTTAAAGGGTTTTCATCCTTTTATGTGGGGTTATGTTTTTAAAAAGGGGGGAAAACCAAAGCGACTCGAAAAAAAAGATGCTAAAAAAAGTTGTGGAAATTTTTTTTTAAAAAACCTTTTTTTTTCTAGGGTTTTTGGGGAAAAACCCAAAAGGGTCCCCCTTTTATTGATCGTGGCACACACTTTTTTAATAGGATAGGGAAAATCTACTAAAAAAATACGGGGCACTCATTTTTTTGCCCCCTTTTCCCCCCCATACCCCCCCCAAACCAATGGAATTTTTGGGAAAAAGTCCCCAAAAACAAAAATCAAAAATATTCTTTGGGGGAAAAAAACCCCAATCCAAGCAGGAAGGGGTGGGGCAAAGGGGGTTTAGGGGGCATTATGGGGGAAACCGGGCCCCCTTAAAAGGGGGCCCCATTTGGTATGTTCCTTCGGGGTTTTAAAAATTTGGGGAAAAAACCCCCTCATCTCCCCTTTGGGGCTGGGGAAAAAAGGGGTATTTGGGGTTAAAAAAAAGTAACATGCGAAAAGGAAGGGCGGGTTTTTCACAAAAAAAATTCAAATTTCAAAAACTTGAGGAGATTCGAAATGAAGAAAACCCGTTTAACCCCACCTCGAGATTGTGATTGATGACAGGAAAAATCTACCAAAGACGTTTAAAGGAAAAAGGCGATTCATGGGAAACAACCTATGTCAAAAAAAAAAAATCCTTTGGGGGTTTTTTGCCTTTTGTTATGGTTTTTTTTTTGTTTTTTTTTTAAATTTTTATAAATTTTTTAACTCTTTGGGTCGGGTGCAGGGAAGGACACATAATTTAAATGACAAATTTCCCGAGCTTAAGGGGAGAAATCCAAAAACCAGGGAAGTACCAGCATTTCCTTTTTCTTATTTTCTAATGTTTCCCTTTTTTTAATTAAATTTCCCCTTTAGGTACTGAATTAGAAAAAAATGAGGACATTGTTCAAGCTAAGTGTGGGGGGGAGAATTTAAAAAAATAAAAGAAATTAAAGAAATTTATCCACACTTTTGAATTTTTTTGTTTCCCTTTAAACAAATTTTAAACCAAAAATTTTTTCAAATTATCATGAAATTAGAGATTGTACTAAATGTTTTAAAAAGCATCTACAAAATGTGAAATTGACTTGTTCAAATGGTTTTTCTCACCCCCGTGTGATTAGGGAATTTCATGGTTAAAAATTAAAAAAGTGAAATTTTTTAAGAAAACCCCAAAATTTTCCTTGTATTTAGCTTTTTGGGAAATTTGGGAAGGGCTAAGAGTAAGTCGAGTCCCCCAAATGAAAAAAACAAAGTTTACTTTTAGGTTATTTAAACTTTCTGTTAAAACCTTTGAAGTTGTTTGGGAAAGAAACATAACACCTTTGTAAAAAAAACAAGCTACCATTTTCTCAAAGATTCAAATAAAAGAGTTAAAGAAAATTTAAACTTGAATGTTTAAAAAAAGGGGGAGGAAAAGTCCGGGAGGGGGAAACTCAAAAACCCGGGGCCCCCTTGGGGTGATGAGTCGGGATGTTGCCGATCAAAGAACTAAAATAACGATAAGGGCAAAAAAGGCAAAAAATTTTGAAAAGAACGGGGAAAAACCGTCAAAAGGGGGGGGGGGGGGGGGGGGGGGGGGGGGGGGGGGGGGGGGGAAATCAAAAAAAAACATGAATGTAAACCCTTTTATTGAATTTAAAAAAAAGAAAGTTAAAAGGGGAAATCTAGCAAAGAGCTTATGCCCTATGCTTTTATTTTAAAAATGTTAAAGGGTTATATGCTTGATATTTTCCAATGAAATTTAATTGGGGGTTTTTTTTCCTTAGTGGGGTTAAGTATTTTTCTTTTTTGGGAAAGAAAAATTTTTTTTGTAAACATGAGGATTAAAAATTTGTTTTTTTTTAGATTAGCTATTAAATTTTTTCCCAAAGGGGAATTTGATCCCCAAAAAAAAATAGTTTGTTGAAGTAAATAGGCTTTAAAAAATACAAGTCATGAATTACAAAAGAAAAAGATGCTTTGGAAAAATGAAAAGAAAATTTTGTATAATCTTGTAGATTTCTCCCAAATTTAAATTTATGCAATTTCTTTAGGACAAAACAAGAGTTTTTAAATGTGGGGGAAATTTGGGTAGAGCCATTTTTTACTCAATTTTTTAGTATAAATTGTGTTTAAAAAATTATTAATTTTTTAGAAATCAAAGGAAATGGTTCTTTAATTCTATCATTTTGTAAATCAGGTTAATGGAGTCAAGATCTAATTCAAGTTTTTTTAGAGAAGTCAACTACAACTTGGGGTCCCAAAACAAGGAATTACACCACCGGAAAGGAAACCCCGGTTTTTAGGCACACCAAAAGGTTTAAAACCCTGTTACACACGGGCAAAAGGAGGAAAATGTGGACTTTTTAAAAAGGGGAGAACGACTTAAGGCACGGTCGGGTGGAAACCGTGGAAAAAAAACCCTGTTTGGGGAGCCGTGGTGGAAGCTAGATGTGCCAAGGGAAAAAAAAAATTGTGGAAAAAAACAAAACCCGAGGATGGCACGGCTTTAAATCCTTGGGGCCCTGGGACTAACCGTGGTTTTCTTTTGGGCATGGAAAGAAGACTTGTTGATTTGCACAGAAAAATGGCACGGTTTTGGGAAAACTAGTCGTGGGGGGAGCCGTGGGGGACAAATTTGGGCACGGAAGATGATACTGAAATTGGGACGAGGAGGCAAAGGCTTTTAAACCCCCGGGCCCTATGGTAGGGCGTGGGCCCGGCAACGAATCTTTACCTTTTTCGAAATCTTTTGGAAAAAAGGGAAAAACATTTTTCCCTATTTGCTCGCAAAAGATTTACACTATTTCCCCCTAATAATTAAATAGAGCCCAAACCCAGAGGGGTTTTGAGGCAATCTTTGAATCTGGGAAACAAACCCTTTGGGGACCCAAAAAGGAAAAAGGTGGAAGGAAACAGGCAGCCGGAAAAAGAGGCTTTTTATGTTTTTTTTTTTTATTTTTTTTGTTTTAATTTATTAAAATGATAGTAAGTAAATTTTCTAGCCAAAAGGGTTATAAAATGTTTTTAAATTTTCCCCCGAATTGTGGGTTTTAATTGGGCTTGTATTTTAAACTATTCTTTGTTTTCGGGGGAATTTATAAAATCTTCTGATCGTTTTGGCATTATTATCTTTGTTGATTGGTAAGAAAAGAGCTCTTCTACCAATTAGCAAGTTAATATATTGTCAACTAGCCGTTTAAATCCCTAAATTTTTTTGATTGTTTATCTCAGGGCGCAATAACCCTGTTTTGGGTTTTAAAAGAGATGATCGAATTCATGTTATGGAGGTGTTGTCATGTTTAAAAAAGGTTTTTCATAATCTACTGGCATGAATTTGGGGGTCTTATAGATCTTAATGCTATTTATAGATTAAAAAACCAAACGCTTATCTGGGTTGTTTAAAACAATAAGAGAAATAATTAAAAGCACTTGTTTAGGTTACGAGGAAGTAAGGAAGATAGGTTGTTAGAGCTTGTTAAAACCATAACTAGTTTATCTAGAAATAAGAATAGAAAACCAATTTTTCATCGATGATCAATTCCTAGAATTAAACATCTTGATTCCCTTTTGGGTAGGCTTTTTATCAAAATACCAAATTTCTTATCTTATTTTAAATTTATTTGATCCAAAAAACCCCCAAACCCCCCCTTTTTCCTTTTTTCCCCGGTTTTTATCCTTGAATAGAAATAAATTTAACCCCTCTCTGTGGGTTTTGACCCTACTCACCGCATATGCAAATCATATAATTGTCTAGGAGTAGGTTTTTTATTTTTGTTGGGGTTCGACACCCATCAACGAAAAAGGTTTAAAGCTCGTGAAACCCGCATGTTCAAACCCCCAGAATGCTCTCCCCCGATACATGAACTAAGTACACCTTGTGTACCTGGTCGTGTTTCTAACCCACAGAAAGGAATCCAAAATACACGACCCAAAATCTGACCGAGTTTCTTTTGGGCGTGTATCTATTTTTTTTGCTCGTACTATAAAAGGGGCCCCCAAATTCATTTTGCCATTTTCAGACCCTTTCCCCCTTCTGTATTTTTACCCACTATCCCCCTTTACTCCTCCAAAATCCCTGGTTTTTTCTTTTCCCCACCATAAATTTTTTCCATTTTTAAGGGCTCGGGTAAGTAAGTTTTCTCTTCTTCTTCTTCAAAACTTTTTCCAAAACGGGGGGGTTTCTGGGTTTTTTTTTTAAAAACAAACCCTACATGTTGCATCTATGGATGGTATGAGAGTGATTTCGCATTTTTGGGAAATCGATTTTTGATAGATCTGTAATA
>JBBMOL010001035.1:0-52111 GCA_037954665.1 Laguncularia racemosa
TTTTACGTAAGAATTAGGGTTCATCCCTTTGGGTTTCCAAACTCTTATAAATTTTCCCAATCCAAGATTTTGAATTTTTTTGGGGTGCAAAAATCTTAAAATTTGTGATTTTTATATCAAATTTCCCCATTTTGTTTGTTTTCTTTTCTTCTCTGGGGTGTTTTCATATCTGGGGTTTGGGAATTGAGATAGTTTTTTGGTTGGGGAATTTTACTTGTTGTTTTTTTCACAAAAAATTTTTTTTGCTTTTTTTGGGAAGGGAAATTTATAAAATTTGATCCGTTTTTAATTTTAAGGTTTTCCATTGAAAACCCTTTATTTTCACTTTTGGGGAAAGGATTAATTTTTTACGGTTTTCTTCTGTCAAATTGAGGCTTCTTTTGCGGGGGATTACATGAAATTAGAGTGTTGTTAAAAGGCATTTTCATTGGGGGTTTCTAATTATATCTTTGGGGTTTGGTTTGGGGAATTTTTCTTCTTTTTCATCATTAGGGTTCATTGGAAAAGGGGGCCCTTTGTGGTTTCCGATTTTCCCTTTTGACTTGGATAGTTTTTTTTTTTAATTTTTTTGGGGATGGGGTTTTTAAGTGTTTTAGGCAACCCAAAAACCCCTTTCAAAACACTAGTGCGGGGTGAAAAAAAGACAAGCAGCTTTTTTTTTTTTTCAGCCATACCCTGAGTACCACTATGCTGGAGGCTGGGCTGAACTGGGATTTGAAAAAAAACATTTTCCCGAAGTCAACATGGCCCTCGAGCAGGGCCCAGGGTTAATCCCCATTTTGGGAACTCTGTTTTTGCAAGAAGTAAAAATGGGCGCTTTGTTTTATTTTAAAGAGACTTTTTTTTT
Source organism: Laguncularia racemosa (assembly GCA_037954665.1). Taxonomy (NCBI): domain Eukaryota; kingdom Viridiplantae; phylum Streptophyta; class Magnoliopsida; order Myrtales; family Combretaceae; genus Laguncularia; species Laguncularia racemosa. The sequence continues at coordinate 848 of JBBMOL010001035.1, forward strand.
CTGGCTTCATTCTAAAAAACCTAGGGGAGATTTATTACGAACTTCAAGAGGGGGGAATTGTCTGAGCATCATTGAAGATCAAAAAAACAAATAAGGGATTATTTTTTTTATCATGAATAAAATTATATTTCTCTAAATTCTTTGTTTTTTTTAAAAAAACTCCATGGATGGAAAATTTTTATATCTTTCATCTTGTAAAACCTTAACTCATGGCCGAACCTTTGATTGACAAATAAAAATTTTTTATATCTTGCATCTATTAATGTGTTTCCATTGTTCTTGTGATTGTTTTAGGCATCCCAAATTGATTACATGTTTGATTTTTATTAGATTGAAAGAGGTTTTGTCTAGAAAAATTAGATTTCAGGGAATAAAGAGATTACATGTTTTCCCTAGAGGTAGGAAAGCATTGTTTTTTTTGAAATTTATTGGAATTTGTGAAATTTAATGAGATTTTAAAAAACCCGGTAGCGGGGGAAAAGGTCTCCATTATTTTTAATTATGATTAAGAATTGTTTTAACTCGGGGGAGTAATTGATTTTACGTGAGAATTCCTATAGTGTAAATTTGTAAATTGATTTTTAAAACGAATCTTATTTTAAAAAAATTAAGGGTTAGGGGGAAACAAGATGTGGGGTATAATTTGTGATTGAATACATTTTTTTAGACAATATCATTTAATCATAGGGTTACTAAGATTTGTTATTTGAAAATTTTTAAATTCATAATTTCCACATCATAAATTAAACAGATAGTAGAGAAAGATAATATTAGTACTTGTTTTTAGATCATAGGGGGCGACAAAAATTTAAATCTATATTTAAAATCGATAGGGGACTATTTAAAGTCGATATTTAGTTTTTTATTGGTTATAAATTTAGAATTTAAAAACGATGGGTTTAGATTTAAAGTAAACCCAAAATTTTTTGGGGGTTTCCCCCGAGGATTTGGAAAAGGAAAATTTTAAAAAAAAACCCCTAGTATCTACTTTTTTTAGTCTTTTTTTTTTTTTTTTTTTATCTATTTTTTCTTCTCTCTATTTTTAAAAAGTTCTAATTTAAAACTTGGTTGCCTTTTGCAGTGTTGAAAAGGAATTTCCCTTTGGGGCATTCTTAATCTAGATCCTGAGTTTTAGAAAAAAACCCCCTGACTTAAAAAGGGAAAACAACTACTGAATCTTCTGGCAGTAAATCAGTGAGGGGGAAAACGTGATTTTAGCCCGTGGCAACGGAGGTTAAAGAAGGAAAAGCTTAAAAGAGGTACGGTACAAGAAAAAATTTCCCCAGGACCCCCCAAAGACAAAAATTGGGTATGAAAAGGGTTTCACTGGATGGCAGGGTTTCCCAAACCCTTGTTAAGCCTCCTATTGGGGGAAAATTTAAATTTTGAGATAAAAGGGGGGTGGTTTTAAAATTTAAAACAATTTTGTCAATTCGATGGACTACCTGATTAAAAACCCCCATGTCACATCCAGCCCCTTCTTGGGGGTTTTTTAAAAATTTCAAAAAAAAATGGGTAATAATGAAAAAAGTTTTTAAAAGTTGTTTCCCTTTTTTTTTAAGAAGGAAGGCTAAACATGGCTTCAGTCTTTGGGCCCTAGGCTTTGACTACATGGGATGATACGGAAAAAGGAAATTTCTAGACTTTTTTTTCCACCAAAAAAAGACCGCGAAGCTCGGGGAAAGAATCTTTTCTTTCACTAACAGATCATGAAACCCAAAATATTTATGCTTGGGAAAGATGGACAAAATTGTTGAGAAAGGTCCACCCTCACCAGTTGCCTACATGGATGAAAATTTTTAAAATTTTTGAATGGGTTTTTAAAATTTTGGGTAAACATCCCCGGTAGAGGGCCCCAATTTGGGAGTTTTTAATACTGAGACTCCGGATGACTTTATTGCAGCTTTTGCTGATATGGCAAGAAAAAATTTTCCAGTGAGGGCCCTTGGGGAAAAAATAAGTAGAAAGCGCCAGGAATGTACGATTTCAGATGTAATACTACTTTGGTTTTGCAAATAGGGAAAACTTTGAGGCCCCTAAATTACAACTCTCAAGAATCCTTAAGGATCAAAAAATACAACAGCAACATCAAATGGGAGATCTTTAGGGGGTGTGAACCGTTTTTTGAAATTTTGGCAGGTAGATTATCTTTGGGGAAATTTAAAAAAAACAGTGTATAACCAATATGGTAACACCTACTACCCCAGGATGAGAAAAAACCCTCCGAATCTGTCTTATGGAAACCAAGATATCGAAGGCTAATCTCCCCCACCGGGGTATTTGAAGCAACAGCCCCAAATTTTTCAGCTTTTCCCCTTCCTTAAGCGCAACTACCTCAATAAAAAAAAAAAAAAAGAAACTTGGAAGATATTCAAAGTCAATTCATAAAAGCTCCGATGTAAGACATTGTAATTAAGAGGCCAAAAATTCAAAATTCTTGAAAAGAAAATTTGGGGCCAATTGGCAAAAATGATGAAAAAAGAGAAAACCCCTTTTTCTCTTCCTAGCAACAGGGGGAAAACAATCAAAGGGGAAACCAAGAAAAAACCCTTTACATTGAAAAGATGAAAAAATTTACCATCGAACAGTGGCATGAAAAGAAGCAAAAAAATTTTTAATAAAACCTATTGAAAAGGGGGAAAATGACCCCGGGAAAAAAAACATTTTTTAAGGGGGGCCCCCCACCACCAGCTGTAAAGAATTTTGAAACCAAAATCCCTTATCCAGCTCGCCCTTAATCAGGAAAAAACAAGGAGCATTTAAAAAATTTTCCCGACCTTTTTTTAAACGTTGAAAAATTAAATTCCTTTTATAGGGGCCCTTTTAAAAAGCGGAAGCGGGAAGATGTGTCTATTATAGAAGTTGATGAAAAAATGTTCATCTATCATTAGAATAAAACTTCCTCCAAAGTTTAAGGGATCCGGACATTTTTCAAAATTTAAAGTGTCATAGGTGTTCCCTTCAGTTGAAAAGGCCTTAACGGGATTTTGGGGGCCCCAGTTTAAAATTTTAAATTTTGCCATACTCCTTTTTAAAGAAGTTGGGACTTTCTGACCAACACTGGACTAAGTAAGTTTGCAGCTTGCTGACAAACTCTAAAAAGTTTCCCCAAGGGGTTAATAAAGGGAAATATCTTGGAAAAGATAGGGAATTTCATCTACCCTATGGGACTTTATAGTTCTAGAAAGGGAAAAAGGGAAAATGGAGATATCCCTTAAATTCTTGGGAGATTTTTCCCCTTCCCACTCCCCAAGGGGAAAGGGTTTTGATGTGGAAGGAGGAAAGTTTATTTTGGGAGAATCGGTGATGAAGAGATGGTAAAAAAAAGGGGCTATTGAAATGAAACAAAATGTGCATTGATACTCTTGTTACTCTACTGACGTTGTCGAATTGTTAGTAGATGAGCAAAATAAAGGGGAATTTCGGAGCAAAGATGAGTTAGAGCTGAGCTTGACATTGGAGGAGAAAAAGGGAAAGCGATAACCAAAAGGGTTGCTTTTACTCATTGAGTAGCTTGTGCTTCAAAAAAATGTTCACCTCAGCAGGGGTTTAAAAAGTTGAGACCGGGAAAATGAGGGCCCCCTTAAAAACTTAAATAGAAGAGCCCCAAGGGTTTGGGAAATTGAAAAAAATTACCAGAGTATTAAAATATGTTTCCTTGTAGAAGACCCCAAACCCTGCCAGTTATTATACCCTCAAATTTACCCTCAAGAGTAAAAAGCCCAAATTACTCACGGTCCAAAGAACCCAAAGTGGCCATCATTGAAAAAATCTGATATAAAAGATATCTAAAAGAAGGTTTCAAGCCTGAAATTGCAACTAAAGAGACGACTAAATCCTAATATGAAGGGGTTTGGTTAAAAAGGAGGTAATAAAACTTTTTGACGTTTGGACTTATTTAGACCATATTTGATAGTGGCTAAAGGGTTTGTCCCAACCCCAAGTGGTGTCGAAGACAGGGAGGGAAAATTTTTAAACCCCAACTGCTGGACTTAGTGGAAGAAAGTGAAAAGGGATCAAGCCAACAAGGTTAAAAAAGTGGGGTTCTTGGGAGGCAAAACCCCCCTCTAACTTAGGTACATTTGCGTTTTTTTTTATTTTCTTTTTGTTGTCACAAAAAAAGTCTATTATTTTTAGAAAAATTTTCAAATCTTAAGAGGAGTTTTAAGCTTATTTTAAAAAGAGCGAGAGTAATCTCTAAGTGTGGGGAAAACGCCAAAAGATAAGTAAGGAAGTTTAAAATTTTTGTCACTAAGTTGGGATCTGGTGGGGCTCTTTCTATGTTATTTTCACTTTTGAGGTGCACGACGATTTCAGGGGTTGTCTATTGGCTTGGGCATGTTTTAAATTTTTCCCCACCAATCGGTAATCAAAAACTATGCATAAATTTTAAAAAGAGTCTATGGAGTTTTCTTAATCAAAATGGCCCGAGCATGGTCGTGCTGAAGCTAAGGCAAAATTTATCAAAAGGGTTTTTTTGTTTTTTTTAAGCAGACAGCTACGAAACATGGTGTGCTAAAGTAGGGCTCTACATATTTAAAAAGTTAAAGTAAAAAATTTTTAATTAGCACGGCCTCGAAACATGGCCATGCCACGCCAGAGAGACTTTCCCCCCTTAAAAAACCCCCCACCCCATCTGCCCCTTTTTTAAAGGGCTGCATGGCCCCGAGCATGGCCCCCCAGTAACCCCTGCCCAAAAAAAAAAAAAAAAACCCCACATATTACAAATTTTTCTCTCTCCTCCCCCATTCTCCCAAATGTCCCCTAAATCTATTGGGTGATTTCACTAGTTATCTAACTAGGGGTAGTTTTAAATTTTCTTTTTACCTTTAATTTCTTTATTATTTTTTTTGGATGATGCAAACAAACCCGGGGGTTTCCCAGTTCCAAAAGATGAAAAAACCCTTTCCCATTTGCTTATACCCGATTTTGAACTCTAAATGAAACCTTTACATTTTAAAACCCGGGAAGTTCTTGTGTCCTTTTTCTTTCTTTTTTTCTTTTTTCCCTTTTCCCCCTTTTGTGTGCTTGATTTGGGAAGACATTGGGGCAATGTCTTGAATAAGTGTGGGGGAAAGGGGGATTAAAAAGGGAAAAAAAAAAAATAAAAAAATAAATAAAAATTTAGAAATTTTGGTTCTGCTTTACTTGTGTTATTTAGCACTGGGCTTATTAAAATTTTTCCCCCTTTCAAGTTTGCTTTTATTTTAAATGTTGAATTTTTTAATCATTAAAAGGGCGAGATCCTTGGGAAATTGTTTCATAAGGTTAGTGATTTTGTATCCCTTACTCACCTATAATTGGGGCTTAGTATACTTAGTTGGAAAATTTTTGGATGAAAACTAAGTGGGGTAATCTTACTTGCTATTTAATTATTGAGTCTTGAGTTTTGAAATAAATAGAAGTCCTTAGTTCAAAGTTAAAAAGGTTGTATTTTTAAACTTATTGGGTTTTAAAATATTTTTTTTTTAAAAACTTTGAAAGCTCTTTAATTTTTGTGAAAGGGCCCCAATTGAAATCTACACTTGGGGGATTCTTCTTACGTAATCTTTTTAAAAAATTAAATTAATTAATGTGTTAATTGAACAATAAAAAAAAGGGTTAGTCAGTTTTGGGGGGGCTTTGGCCCCTTTGAAGAGCGAATTTCTGACCCCCCTACAAACTAGTCATTCAATTAAAAAAATAATAACCCCATTTTCCCCCAAAGACTTAGGTTCCCCAAAGTTAAGAGTATTTTTAAAGAACCCCCAAGGTTAGAAAAATGGAGGTTCGAGGGAGCCCCTTTTAAAACCCGATAACCTAAGGTCATCGGGGTTGGGTTTTGGCCCCGACCGATGATTTATAATAACAAGATAAAGTTTAAAAAAAGGGCAAATTTTAAATTTGGATCTTGAAACTTGAAAAATTTAAAGCCATAAGGAAACCTTTAGTTGAGGGGATAATGTTTTTAAACTTGGGGGATGAGCTTGGAATTATCGCCTGAACATTCGTTAAAAAGGGTTTTACAAGATTTTTAAAAATTAAAAATTAAATTATAGTTAAAAAAAAAAATGAAAAAAAAAAGAGGAAAACTTGGAAAATTTGTGAGGGTTTAAAAAAAAAGGGAAGAAAATTAAGGGAAGGATGGTTGCCTTACTTTCACTTGAGGTTGTTGTGTTTTAGAAGGGTAGTTGAACAGTTTTAAAAATTTTTTTAAAATAAGTGGTGAGTTTACCCCCAAAAGCCACTTTTGTTTTGTTTGACTTTTCTTAATTGGGAAGCATTCTTAAATGGAAAGGGTAAAAGTTTAATTTTACTTGGATTAATATGTAAACCCCAAATTTTCATATATCGGGTTTCACGTACAACCATGGTGGGTTTGAGAGGTGGCCAAATGAATCATTAAAATGAATTTTTTTGAGGATGTACTTGTGATTTAAATTTAAAACCCCTGAGTAAAATTTGATGAGAGGAAATGTATTTTTTTCCCTTATTTTATTTACTTGGGAAAAGGGAAAAATGGTTAAGGGTGGAGAGATTTCATAAGTGTCGAAAACCCAAAATTTTTGTGTTTTTTGTTAAAATTTTTTACATAGATTTCATTTTTAAATTTTTGAAAAAAAAGGTACTTATATGATTAAATTTTAATTTCGGGTGTAAAAAGGAGAAAAAGAAAGGGTTTAAGGATGAAAATGAGAAAAAAGGGGAGGTGAAATTTGGCAAAAAAAATCAAAAAATTGATTTTCAGTTCGGGCACCCCATGCAGGGCACTAGTGCTGGATGAAAAAAATGACCAGTAGCCCAATTTTTTTTTTTTTGCCTTTTCCCTAAGAAAGGGGCCCTGCTGGGGTTATGCTGAAAATGGGGGAGTGAAAAATAATTTTGTTCGAAGTTTGGGATGGCCTTGAGTTTGGGGCCCCTGCCAACGCCCCGCTTAAAAACTGTTTTCGCAAGAACTATTAAAAAAACACTTTTTTTTATTTTAAAGAGATTTTTTTCCTTTTGGGGGTTTTTTCTGGAAACCCCAGGGGGGCTTTTTACGAATTCAAGAGGGGGAAAATTGTCCGATATCCCTTGGAGATTACAAAACAAAAAAAGGGATTTTCTTTTTTATCATAAATCGATTATATTTCTCTTGATTCTCTTTTTTTTATTGAAAATCCATTGAGGAGTTTAAATTTTTTATATCTTTCATCTTGTGGGAAAACCTAACTAATGTGCTGAACCATTTATTGATTAAGGGTTTTTTTATATCTTTACATCTATTTATGTGTTTCCATTGTTCTTGTGTTTGGTTTTTTGTGCGCAAATTGATTGCATGTTTGTTTTTATTAGATTGAAAGAGGTTTTTTTTTAATAAAATTTGATCTTTATGGAAAAGAGAGATTACTTTTTTTACCTAGGGTAGGAAGACATTGATTTTTGGGAATTTATTGGAATTTGTGAACTTAAAAGAGATCTTGGGATAACGGTGGGGGAAGGAGGTTTCCCTTTTTCTTTTGTTTGATTAAGAATTGATTAACTGAGGGAGTAATTGATTTTACTTGAGGGAAATTTTTTCAGTGTAAAGTGTAAATTGATTCATTAATTTGAATCTTATTTTGAGAAATTAAGGGGTTTGGGTGGAACAAGATGAGGGGTATAATTTTTTTATTGAATACATTTTTTAGATAATATCATTTAAATTTTTGGGTTTTAGGATTTGTTTGGGTTTTTAATTTAATTCATAATTTTCCATCATTAAAATAGAATAGATAGTAGAAAAAGATAATATAGTACTTGTTTTTAGATCTTAAAGGACGACACCTATTAAATCTATATTTATAATCGAAAAGGTAAAATGCCTAGCTCAATAGTAGATTTTATTGGTTGAAAAATTTAAAACTTAAAACGATGGGTTTGGGATTTGAGTGCACTAGGATGCCATTTAACTAGTATTTTTTGAAAGAACTATTCAAATTGTAGGGAATTAAATTATCATTTTCATCAAACTATCCCCCTCAAAGTGTTGGCTAAATCGGGGGGGTTTAAATGTACACTTGAGATGTTTTTTTAAATGTTTCACGGAGATAAACCACAATTTTGGGTTTTGAATGGGTAACATGAGCAGAGTATTATTATAACCGGGGCTTTTCACTCTTTCCTCAATTTCCATCCTTTTAAGTTGTTCAGGGGAAACCAACCCCATGGCTTCTTTCTTAATCCCCGGGCCCAGCTTTAAAACTTGAAGTCTTAGGGCAAATTTAATTGATACTCGACAGAGATGTTTGAAAAATTGCTGATTTGCGCAACTAGTGTATATGCGCAAAGGTTATGAATCCCAAAATAGCTAGGATGTGAATAACTAGCAGACAACGGTTACTAAAAAAAGGGAACACAAAAGTTGACACCAAGGGACCCTTTCCAATTAAAGTTGCTATCAACAATGTGGCTTTTTTTTTGCGCCTTTCCAATAGTGTGAAAATACAATTGGTATTTCATGTTTTTTAACCTGAAGAGATTTGAAGAAAGAAGCTTTTTTTGTGTTTTTTTCAACCTTTATGAAGAATGTTTTTTAAACACCTTCTTATATACAAGAATTTATTTCCCATATACCTTTATAAAAAAATACCTACTAAGTATAAAAATTTGCTAACTATAATAACACTTACTACTAAAAATTAATTTACTATATTTAGATATTAACACCCCTCCTCAAGATGGTGCACAGATGTTACACATGTCCGTTTTGGGGATAATAAAATTGAAAAGGCATTTAGAAATTTAAGCCCCTTTTTAAATTACATCGACAATTTGGGATCAGAAGACTTGACAAAGGGCAACCCATAAAATTCCCGATCCATTTTCTCTCTTAAAAAATTTGTCGTTTTCCAATCTCCCATGTTTGGGTTCCTTCGTGTTGTACAGTTTATTTGCAAATCAATGGCTTCCTTGTTTTCACAGTAGAGCTTTAAGAGGGCCTTTTTTTAAAAAGTTAAACTCTTTTAAAAGTTTATCGGATCCACAATGCCTCACATCCACCTTAGGCAAGTGATCGTACTCAATTTTGGCATTTTGATCGAGCCACCAAACCTTGTTTTTTGGCTATGCCAAGTCACCATTTACCCCCAAAAAAAGCTGTAATAACCGAATGTAGATACCTATCATCCCGGATCTTGCCCAATCTACATCTAGTAACTTTAACTCGAAGATGTCCTTTGCTTACTTAGTAAAATACCCTATCCTGGACAAATTTTTAAAGTATAAAAGTATATGTTTAAAATGTTCAAGATGAGGATACAAGGATCATGCAAACGGACTCACCAAGTTAACTGCAAAAAGCAATATCTGGCTGTGTAGGGTGAGAGAAAAATTTAAACCCTCCCTATGGTGCATTGATACTACCCCCCGGATTTACTTGCTCTCTACCTCCTGTTTGAGACTATGATTGGGATCCACTGGAGTTGTAGTTAGTAAACCCCAAAGGGATCCCTATATCCTTTAAAAGATCAATGGCTTACTTTTTATTAAAAAAGATTACCCCCTTTGATGATCTTGCTACCTCTTTTCCCCAAAAAGTATTTTAATGCACCTAGATCTTTGTTTCAAACTCTTTACTAGCTTCTACTTTAAATATGTCATCTCCTCAATATCATTTCCGGGGAGAACAATGTCATCTACTTCCCAATTTTAAAAGGGTTATTTTTTTTTCCCCCATGTAGTCGGATAAAAAGGTGAACAGGGAAAATTTTTTTTTGTACCCCAATTTAACAGGGGGTTTTTCTGAAAATTTTAAAAACCCCCGCCCGAGGAGAGGGTTTTTAAACCTTACAAAGATCTTCTCAACGACACACCCCCCCAAAACTATTAATATCTGAAACCTGGGGGGAAACCCTGAAAAATTCTTCCTTAAAGATCCCCATGTAAAAAAGCATTTTTTACATCAAATTTTATGTAATTCCCAAATTTTTGGTTACCCCCAGGGGGAAAAAAATTTTCCCAACAGTATTTTTTTCGCGAGTGGAAAAAAAAGTTCCCTTTTAGGGTTTCCAATATGTTGGTATATCCCCTTTTCCATAAACGAGCTTTATGTGTCCACCTTCCCTTTAGGGTTGCTTTTTCTATAGACCCCCATTTGCACCCCAAAATTCTTTTTTTTGGGGTTTGGGGGACAAGGCCCTTTCCTGTTTCATTTTTTTTTAAAAGCTCACATTTTTCAAAACAAGTTCCTTCCCTTTTTTGGTTTAAAAAGCTTCCTTCATTTTTGGAACACTAGAAGATAAAAGGGGTACAAAAAAGGCTTAAAAAAGAGGAACAAGGACCAAAAAAGAGATGACACTAATGGAGCGAAGAAGGAAAAAAAATGGGCCTTTTTTGGGGAATTTAGGTTTATTTGTTTTTAGTAGGGAAAAAACCCCTTTTTTTTCCCCCAAAAATTAAAAATTTAAACATTTTCCATTTTTCCTAATTTTTTTCCCAAATTTTTTCTAATTGGCGAAAAAAAGGGAAAAAAAATTCAAAAAAAAAAAAAAAAATAGGAAAATACACAATTTGAGAAATAATTTCAGAAAAGCAAAAATAATGATTTTAAAAAATTTTTCAAATTTTTAAAAAATTTCCCAAAAATAAAAAAATGGAAAAAAAATTTCCGCTTAACAATTTGCGTGTAAATAAAAGGGGAATTGGGGCCCTCAGTGGCTGTGTCGCCCCTGGGAAAATGTGGAAGCCAAAGGGCGCGAGTTCGAATTTTTTTCCCCCGTTTCAAATTTGGAAAAAAATTTTTTTCTTCTTTTCCCCTTTGGGGTTGCACTGGCAGCTTTCATTGGCCGAGGGGGAAACAAAGTCCCCGGGACGGGGCGTTTCTTCCCGAGGGCCCAAAACCCCGGGGGAAAAACCCGGGCCCGAAGTCCGAAAAGGCCCCAAAATTTCGGGGTTTCTTCAAATTTTTTTTGGGGTTTTAATCAATCAAAAAACCAAAATTTTCCAGATAAATCACAAAATCACAACGAACGGCATCAAAAGGTGGAAAAAATAAAAACAAAAAAGGGAAAAAAATTTGGTTTTTTCCAAATCGGGATTTAAGCTTATTAAAGGGGGTCTTCGATTTTTAAAAATAAGGGCAAAGGCAGGAAAAAGGACACAGTAAAAAAAAGGGGAAAGTGAGAGGGGAAAAAAAGGGGGGAATGGGGGACCCCCGAAGGAAATTGAACCCCTACCGCCGATTTAGGAGCAACAACCAAGGAGGCATTTTTTTGGACGAACCACCACCCCCCTTAGATTCCCCCCCCCCTCGAACCTAGGATTCGACACCTCCCCCCCTGAAAAAAGGGTTGGAACGCCGTCAACGAGCCCCCCCCACCCCCGTGCCTCCCAACCCCACCCGAACCGCTTCGCCCCCCCCCCCAGAACCGCTTCGCCCCTTTTGACCCCCCGACTGCCCCCCGCACTGCCCCGGGGGCCCCCAAAGGGTAAGTGGGTTTTTTTTTTTTTTTATTTTTTTTTTTTTTTTGTTTATTTTTTTGTTTTATTCTTTTCCCGAATTGTTTTAAAATTTTTTTTATTTATTTATTGATTTTTTTTTTTATTTTTTTATTTGCTTATTTTTTTAAAATATTTTTTAATTTTTAAAAAAAAAATTTTTAAAATTTAAATTTTTTTTGGGAGTTAATAAAAAAAAAATTTAATAATAAAAAAAAAAAAGGGAAAAAATATAATCAAAAAAATAAATAATAAAAATTTTAGAAAAAATGAAATTTTAAAAAAAATTTTTTTAAAAAATTTTTTAAGTTTAAAAAATTGGGATAAACTGGGGAAGGAAAAAATTTTTTAATAAACAAAAGCACAAAATTAAAAAAATTTTAATCTAAAAAAAAAAAAAAATTTTAAAAAAACTTAAAATTTTTTAAAAAATTTTAAAAAAATTTAAAAAATCAAAAAAAAAAAAAATTTTAAAAAAAAAATTTAAATTTAAAAATTCAAAATTTTAAAAAAAAATAAAAAAAAAATGAGTTTTACACTTAAAAAATCTTTTCTCAAATAAATCCAAAATTTTTTTTTTTCCCCCTTAAAAAAATTATTTCAAAAAAAAAATTTAAAGCTTGGGTTTAGATTTTTTTAAAAAAACCCCCCAAAATGGTAAAAAAAATTAAAAAAGAATTTAAAAAATTAAATTCACAACCCATTAAACTTTAGGAAAAGCAAAACTATGGCTTGTTGACCCAAAAATTGGGTCGGGGGCCCCTTTTTTGGGTAAACCCCCAAAAAATTAAAATTTTAAAAAAATCATTTTTTCAAGACATAAAAAAAATAAAGACTTTTCTAAATAGAGATAATTTTAGGAATTAGGGGTTTAACCTTTAAGGGTTTAAAAAAGGTTTTGCCCCTTTTTAAAAACGGGGGTTTTCCCCCTTTTCCTTTTTCCCCAAAAAAAAGAAGAAAATCACGATGACAGGGGTCCAAATTAAGTTTTAAACCCGCCCTTTTTGTCTTAATTCTTCTTTCCCAACAGCGGGTTGGGGGGGCGACTCCAAATTTTAACTTTTTCCCCTAATCAATTCAAGGATTTTTATTTTTTTACATAGAGTTTTGTCTAGATCGGATTAGGAATGGGAAAATTGAAAAATTATACTCACTGGAAAAAAACCCCCGCGGGGAATATCATTCCAGGGGGGCTAGCCCCTAAACCCCAAAAAATTTGGGTTTTTTAAAGAAAAATGTCTTTCGATTTTATTTTTTTGCAACTTTTCGGGGTTTACAAAATTTTTTTTTTTTTTGGGGGGTTTGCATGCATGCTATGTTTGTTGAATAGATGCGGTAAACCCCCGGACGTAAAAAACCCCCTAAGCAGCAAAGCCATTGTGAAAGTTTCGGAAAAGTTTTTTGATCCCCGTTGGGGACCGATTAGGTACCCCCCCCAATCTTCGATATGGGTTTAAATCCATTTTCCGATAAGGGGGGAGGGCAAGTTTGGGGCCCCCAGTTAAACCCAAACCCCTTTTTTGCATACATAAGTCATGGGTTACAATTGAGATGTTTTTTAAAAATTTTTTTGTTTCCCAAAAGGAGTTCGAAATTTCCCCTAATATTTGTATTTTGGTTGTAATTGGGAAATTTTTGTTGTAAAGAGGGCTTGCCCCGGGTGCCCGCCTCCTCCGCAAAGAATTCGAGTGTAAAAACCTTTTGGGGCCCAAAGTTGGTTGGGGGCCCTTGGTTACCTTGTACAATCCAAGGAGCAGCCCCTTTATCCAAAAAAGTAGGGCCCATCTTTCCCCTAAAAAGAAAAGGGGTGAAATTTTCCTTTTGGAGGGGGCCCTGTCCAGTTAGGGGGAAACAGACCCCCCAGCTTTTTTTTGGGCCGGGTGAAAACACCCCCCCTGGAAAGTAAAACCCCCCGCTGAAAAGGGGTCTACATGATGATCAAATCATGTCCCCGATCTCGAGGGGGGGGCCCCGGGGGGGGGGGGGGGGGAACCCTTTAGCGATACTAGGGGACCGCAAAACAGAGTAAAAAAAAGCCCACAGCTGTAAGGGGTAAAGCTTTCGGATGGACGATTTGGGGAACCCGGTTCATTACCCAAAAGACAATGGGGTAGAAAATAAAAATGGTGGGCCCCAAGATTTACAAACAAAAAGGGGGTAAATTTGCTTTTATTTACAGCTTTCCCCCCAAATATACCCCCACCAACTTTCTACTTCACTAGGGTTGCAGGCGGTGACCCTTTTTCCGGGAAGGGGAAGATTTTACATCTGGGCTTTTTGGCAAAACGGGATTCGGTTGCCCAAAGAAAGGCCAGGGGCCCCCTTTCCGCTAAATTTTTAAAACCTTTTTTTAAATTTTGGGTTTTAAAAAATTTTTCCTTTTAAGTGTTTGGGGTTAAAACTGGTGGAAAAACCCCTTTGGCCCAAGGTAGACCTTGTGGATTCGCTTTAAAAAAAAAAAACTCCCGACGCCTTACACCCAGTTAGGTGAAGTGCTTGAACCCACCCCCGAGGTTTTTTCTGTAGCGGCCGGGTTTGGAGTTGTTTTCCCAAAAAAATTTTTTTCCCCCCCCGAATTTTTTCAAGCCCCCCCTTTTTGTTGGAATCAAGGGAAAGTTTTGGATACCCCCCCAATTCGGGGGTCCGCTTTTTGGTATACCCAAAAGAATGTTTTTGGCCCTCGGGGAAAGCCACCTTCGACCCCCAAGAAAAAACCCCTGGGGGGGAAAAAATTTTTTTGCAAAAGGGGGGGGAAAAGTAAAAAGATTTTGGGGGAACAAAAATTAAAACCCCGAATGTAGACCCGGGAGTAATGGCAAAGGGGAAAAAAGCAGAGCCCACGGGATTTTGTAACCCCCCAGCTTTTCCGGGGGGGGAGGGGAGCCCCCCGGGTTTCCCAGATTCCCGACAGGCCAAAAAAAAAAAACCCAAGAAAAAATTTTTATAAGCGGGAAAGGGCCCCCGGGATGGAGGTAATTTAAAAAGTCGTTATAAAAAGACAGGGGGAAAAAGGACAATTAAGGGGAAATCCGCCCAAAAGGAACAAAGCCTTGGAAAGCTCAGTTGGGAAAACCCCCAAGGGGCCAGGTCAAAAAACTGGAAGCCGTCTCAAGGGGAACCTGACCTCCACGGGAAAACCCCCAAAAAAGAGCGGAAAAAATCTCTTTGTAATTTTTATTTTTTTTTTAAACCCCCAAAAAATTTCCGTTTTAAAAAGTGAAAGTTTCAATTAAAACAAAAAATTAAAAACCCCTTTTTTTTTTTTAGATCTTTGTGACCATGCTTTGTTTTTGATACATTACACAAAAAAAAAAAAAAAAAAATGCGCCCCAGGTATCAAGATAGTCCCAAACAACCGAAACCCCTTCATAAGCCAATTCGCACACGTTAAGAACAAAAAGGGCCCCAAAAGTAGCGAACCGCAACAAAACAAAGCGAAGTGCCTGAACTCCAAGATCTTTCCCCAAACAAAAAGGTCCAAAAATTGGCTGCCCGGTCCACCCTCTTAACTAAAAAGCAGGCCCCCCTTTGCCCCTTTGCCAAAACCCCCGGGAAAAAACATTCGGGGGGCCCGGAAAAAAAAAGCAGGGGGAGGGACAGCCTCCGAGTAGAAGAGATTTAATTTTCCCCCCCTTTAACCCCCGGGCCCCCTTTAAAAACGAGCGAAAAATAAAACCCCCGGGGAAAACCCCGGGGACCTGAAGAAGAGAGGGAAAAGGGGATAAAAAGGGAAAAGGAAAAGGGAAATTTTCCCCGCAGCTCCAGATAAGTGAAAACAAAGGGGTCCCCAGGGGTTTTGAGCAGGGGGGGAAAACCAGTCTCCCGGTTTTTTAAAAGGGAAAAAGGTATCCTGAAAGTTAAAAACCCAGAGTTTGAAAAAAAACCCATGGGAAACCCGGGGGCCCCCCCAAAAAGCATACTGGCTTTTCCCCCCAAAAAAAGCAAGTATTCAATACGACCAAATCATGATCCAGCCCTTTCCCAAAACAGCCTCACGGGCCCCTTTCATTAGTTGGTACCCCACCGGGGGTTTTAATATGCAACATGGGGAAAAACTAGCCCGGGCTTCATGACCTTTAAAGTTCAAAAATTGAAGTCGCCCCTCCCTTTATTGTTGGGAAGGGCTCGGAAAAAATATGGCTTTTTTAAAGGGAAAATGCCCCGGGTTGGAACCCCAGGCCGCCCCGAGTGGAAAACCCAAAACTTGAAAAGGAGTTGAAACCATTTTGTAACCCCCGGAAAAAGCCCCACTTTTCACTTTTGGGGCCCCCGTCCCCATTTTGAGAGGGGTTTCGTAGGAGTCGAATTAAAAAAACCCCCCCCCCCCCGGCAACTCCAAAAAATGGATCCCCCCCAGGGTTACCCCAACCAAAGGCCTTAGGAGGAAAAAAAGAGCAAAAGGGGGGGCTACCGTCAGCCGTTTTATTCCGGAAAGGGGAAAAAAAAGGGGAAATCGGGTGACTTTTTTAGACCGGGTACCCCAGCCCGAAAACCACGGGCGGGGCTCCCCGGGGCCCCCGGGGGCTAAGGGGAATTCACTCCAATCCCCATCGCCCCAGTCAAGCTTTTTTGGGGTTTAGGGGGACAACTTGATCAAAATTCGAGAACCCCCAAAAGACCGTACCCAACCCCCCGAATTTCGCAAGCCTAAAAAGTAAAAACCCCCTTTTGGGGCAAGGGGGGTTCTACAAAAAGTTGCTAGAGGCTCCGGCACAAAATCCAAAAAAAATCAGCGGAAATTTCAATAGCATTTTTAACCCATCCCCAAAATTTTTAAAACCATTACTGCCAATAAAGCCCACCAAAAACAGATCACAAAAGAGGAGTGCTCCGGGGAAAAAACCCAAAAAGAAAACAGGGCAAAGAAAAGCACCGTAAGTTCCAGGGAAAAAAAATCAATTTTCAAAAACGAGGTTGGGCCCAAAACAAGGGGGCCCCTTTGGGAGAACAAGGGAGGGAAAACTTTAATATTTTATACCCCAAGGGTTTTGGGCCCCCCCTACGGATGGGGGCCAGAGTTTGAAAAGGGCCCCCCGCCAAAAAGGGAAAAGGGGGAAACTAAATATGACAATTCCTCAGAAGCCCAGGGTGAAAAGGAGAGGGAAATCCTGGATAAAAACCAAGGGGGGAAATTTTTTTTTCCCATAGGAAAAAAAACCCAAAACCCTTTACTTCGGCCCCCCGAAAAAGAGCCTCAGGTGGGGGGTCCCCCCTCTGGGAAAAATTCACCCAAGGAACCCGCAAAAACAAAAAAAGGGGGAAAAAGGGAAACCCCTCTTTTTTAAAAGGCGGGTTTAAAAAAAAGGGAAAACAAAAAAAATTCCAAAAAAATTCACGGGGCCTTTGTCTCCCCGGGGGCCCCTTTAAAATGAAAAAAGTTGGGGGGGGGGGGGGGGGGGTTTTTTTTTGGGGAATTTTTTGGGGGGGGGGGGGGGGGGGGGGGGGGGGTTTTTTGGGGGGGGGGGGGGGGTCCCTCAAATTTCCCCCCGGGCTACCCCGACCTATTGGGGGTCAATCCAAAAAATAAAAACCCCCTCAATAGGGGTCAAGCTTTTGATGGGTCAAAAGAGCATTGGGGGAGATAAACCTCCCCGGGGGAGTTTTGGCCCCCAAGTATTCCACATATCTTTTCCGGTCCTCGATATTTCCCCAAAATCTTTCAAAACCCATTTTGGGAAAACCCCTTTGGGTACATGCTGTGGGCCATCCCCTAGTCCCCACCAAAGGGTTAAATTCATTGGGAAGGGGGGATGTACCGTATTGGCGAGCGGGGTTACCCCCAATTAAGGGACGGGAAATACCAATATTGGGGAGGGGGGAAAAAAAACCCCTTGGGGAAAAAAATTTTAAAATAAGTGAACGGGGTGACCAACAAGGAACCTTCATTTTAAAGAGGGGCAGCAAGGGATTTTAGACTAGGGTACTTTCCCACACCGAAAAAGAAGCGCAAAAAAAGGGTAAAAAAGGCAAATAAAAAAGAAGCAAATCGACGCCCAGATTTTTTTTCCCCACCCCCCAAAACCAATCTTTCAAAAAAGCAAATATCTTCAAGACCCCTCGAATAAGGAAGGTGACATCACCCTTTGGGGGGCCAACCCCCGCACGTCCAATCAGCATCCCTCAAAAAAATTTGGGGGTTTTTTTTATCCTATCAATTTTCAAGTGGGCTCAAAAATAAAATGATTATTGAACAAATTTTTTTGAGACCTTTTAAAATTAAAAATTAAAATTTTTTTTTTTTTTTCTTAGTACATCCTTTATCTTTTTTTACCCAACCCCCTCCAGGGGAAATCGGGATATTTCGCGCAGGTAGAAAAATAAAACGTGATACATTTCAACACAAATGGGTCAGTTGTTGAAGGCTTACCCTTTCCCCCAGAAAAAACCCCCAAAAAAAATTGGCAAAAACAGAACAAAGCAAATTTCGACGACTCCCAGTGGAAAGAAATCTAGGAAGCATAAAAAACCCAAAAAACCCCTCAAAATGGGACCTTTTGATGCCGAGCAAAAATGGAGAAAACCTTTTTATTAACAGAATATGAATGTGTTCGTTGGTCATATGGGACATCCCGGACTAGCCCAAAAAAATTAGGGGTTTAGGTTCCCCGGGGAAGAGTAAACCCCAAAAAAAAAAAAATGAGAAGATTTGGGCCCTGACATTTCTAAAGATTAAAGAGGAAGTAAAGAAACTGCAAAAAGTAGGTTCATGAAGTACCCATTACTTGGAATGGGGGGGAAAATATAGCCCTGTTATAAAAAAAGAAGGGGAAATTTACGCGTATGCGTGACTTGGGGTTTTTTAAAACCCCAAGCTACGCCAAAGGATAACCCCCCTACCTCACATTGATTTTAGTGGATAACACTCCCGGGAAAACCCCTTTCTTTTTTTTTCTGGGGGGTTTCTCAGGTTAAAATAAAAAAAAAGGGGGTGAAGAAAAAAAAACAAAAGACTTTCATCAAAAAAGGGAAAACTTTCTATTACAAAGTATGCCCTTCGGTTTGAAATCCGGGGGGAAGTATCAGAAGGCCTGGTCGCGATACTTCATAAAGATTTAAAAGAGAGGTTGAAGTATACTCGTGACATGATACCCCAAAACTAAAAAAGGAGAAACCCCTATAGAACCTGAAAGGAAAAATTTTTTTAAGGTTTTAAAAAAATTTCCCCTCAATTTAAAAACCCCGAGAAGGTATTTTTGGGGTACAAGGGGGAAAAATTTTTAAAGGGTTTTAAACCAACGGTTTTTAAAAAGATCCTGACAAAAAAAGTCTATTTTTTGATCCTTCCCCTGCTTCATTAAAGAAGAAAAAAAGCTTACTGGGAAGATTAAAAAATTATAGTCGTTTTATCTCAAGTACCGATAAAGCACCATTTTCCCCTCTGTTGAAGAAGAACGCCACAATAGAAGGGGGGACAAATTTGAAAAAGCTTTTAGGACGACAAGACTACTTAAAAAAACCTCTGGTTTTTATAGTCCCAAACAAGGAAAAAACCTTATTCTTAAAACCCACAATACCCCTAAAACCAGGGTTTTTGGGATTGGGGCAGAAAGATAAAGGGAAAAGAGCGTTCCATTTTTACTTGGAAAAAAAATTTACGAAGGGGAACAGAGGTACTCAGGGTGAGAAATTGTTGTGTTTAAATTTTGGGGGCATGCAGGCAAGGAAATAACCTTTACATCATTTTTTTAGCTACAAAAAAAGCATGCCCCTTTAAATATTTGGGAGAAAAAAACCAGTTTTAAAGGGAAAAAAAACCCAAATGGAAAATGCCCTATCCATTTTAATTTACCCCTACAAAAATAGAACTCGATAAAAGGGGGGGGCCTTAGCCCACCTTTTTCAAAACCCCCCGTCGAACGATTTTCCCCAAAAACTACCCAAACCCCCTTCCCGGACGGGAAAAAATTTTAAAAAGGGAAGATATCCCCGGGAGAAGACTTTGGGATAGGGGTAGGGGAAAACCCAAATGGGGAAATGTTTTTTTTATGGGCCCCCAACGTTTTTCCTTGGGGAGTTGGGCAGATTGATTCCCCAAAAAGGCACTCCCTTTTCCCCACCCGCAAAGACTCACATTTCCTATACCAAAATATCGGGGAATATGAGGCGTGCATTCGGGGGCCCAAAATGGCCCCCCCAAGGGAAAAACCGCGAATTAGAATTACGGAGATTCCCCGTCATCATACTTAACAAAACAAGAGGGGAATAAAAGACAAAAAACCCTAAACCGGTTTCCGTATAAACAACCTTGAAAAAATAATCGAAGGATTCAAGGCAATCTCTTTCACTACATCCGGAACTCGAATAAGTTGCAGATGCACTCCCCCATACATCTATGATCCGATAACGGGGGGGCCGAAGTTCAACGATAAAAAAGACATCAAAAGTAGCCCCCTATTTTTTTTAAAAAATTTAAAAAAAATACAAGAGTAAGCCCGGGTATCACGAAAAAAAACCCCCTTCTGAAAACCCCCCTTTTTTTTGCCCTGGGAATAAAAATTGAGAGAAAGTAAAAGGGAAAAAGGAAAAGGGGGGAAAGGGGATCCAAAAGGGGAGAAACCGACCGGGCAAAACCCCCCACCGGGGCGATCGGGGAGGAAAAACCACCGCCATTTTTGGGTTTTCAGACCCTTAAAAAGCTAGGATTGACACCCACCCCTAAAAAAGGGCCGCCGGAAGGGGTTTTAAACGGCCCCCCCCACCGGTACCGATCGACCCCCCCCCGCCCCGTTTAAACCCCGAAAACCCCCCCCGCGCCCCCCCCCCGGATCCAGGTAAGTGGGTTTTTTCCGATTTTTTTATTTATTTTTTAAATTTAAAATTTTTTTTTTTTCGAATTTATTTATTTTTTTATTTTTGTTATTTATTATTTTTTATTTGTTTGTTTTTTTGTGTTTTTTTTTTAAAAAATAAAAAAATGAGAAATTGTTTTTTCTAGAATTTAATAATGAAAAAAATAAAAAAAAAATTTTAATAAAAAAAAAAAAAAAAAAGAGGGAAAAAAATTTGGAAAAAAAAAAAAATATATATATTAGGAAAAAAAAAAATTTTTTTAGATCTCAAAATAGGATAGTTTTTAAAATTGGGGATAAAATCTTTAAAAAAATTCACAAAAATTAAAAAAAAATTTAATAAAAAAAAAAAAAAATCAAAAAAATTTTATAAAAAAATAATAAAAAAATATAGAAAATCAAAAAATTAAAAAAAAAAAAAAAAGGAAAAATGAATGAGTTTTAAAACTTAGAAATCATTTTTTTTTAAAATAAATAAAAAATTTTATTTTTTCCCCAAAAAATCTTTTCAAAAATCTATTAAAGCTTAGGTTAGTTTTTTTAAAAAAACCCCAAAAAATGATAAGAACTAAGAAAAAAGAGATTTCAAAATTAAAATTCAAAACAAACTTAAATTTTTAGAAAAGGGGAATACGACTTGTTTGATCCTAAATTATGGGTCGGGGGCCCCCATTGGGGAAAAACCCCCAATAAAAATAAGAAAATCTTTTTTTTGAAATAATTCAAAAAAAAATAAAAAAAAAAACACAATGAAACACATTTCAAAAGAGGAATTTTTTTTGGAATTAGGTGGAAACCCGAAAAGGGTTTTTTAAAAGTTAGCCCCCGGGGTTTTGAAATCTGTTTTTCCCTTTTTTCCTTTTTCACAAAAACGAAAAAAGGAAAAAAGGGAAGTAGTCCAAAAAATTTTTTAAAAAAACCGCTCCTTTAGTCTTGATTCAATATTTTTCCCCAAAAGTTTTGGGGGGACTCCAAAAAAACAAACGAAATTCCTTTAAACAAGCGAGGATTATATTAGATGGGGCAAAAGGGGCTAGTCTAGATCGAAAATTTTTAAAAGGGGGGGGCAAAAATTAGATCGGGAAAGGGTGGCGACCCACTGGGGACCCATGCCAGTAGGTACCACCTGAAACTCTTCAATTTTTTTTCTTTTTGAAATGTGTTTCATTCTTTTGCTAACCTTTTAGGGATTGTTAGAAATTTTATTTTTCTTTATTGGGGGGGTTCCCGCATGCATACTTGTTTTTGTGAGTAGATGCGGTGAACCGGAGTCCTTTAAAAAACCCAAGAGGGGAGCCATTGTGTAGGGGTTTTTTCCCAAATGAGTTATCACCGTTCGGGGCCGATTAGGCTACCCCACCCCCCGCTTCGATTTTGGCCTGAGCCATTTTTCCAGAAGCGGGAAAGGGCCTTTGGCTCGGGAACCCCCTTTGAAACCCCAAACCACTTGCATACATAAAAACCCCCAAAAAGGGGTTGACAATTGGGCGAAGGTTTTTTATTTTGTCTTGGGGTTCAGACTTTTTTTCCCTGTAAAAAATTTTTTTTTGTTTTTTTTTTTGTTACAGGTTGTTTCCTATTTTAAAAATGGCTAGCGTACAGTCGACCATCCCTCCGTTAAAAAAATTTTGGGGTGTACAAAATTTTTGGGCCCAAAAATTTTGGGGGTGGACCCCTTGGGCACCTTGTACAACCTAGAGGAGCGGCCTTCATCCAAAAAAAAATCGGCCCCCCCCTCCACTAAAAAAGAAGGGTGAATTTGCCCCTTTTTTTTCCGGGGGCCTTTCCCAATTTTGGGGGAAAAAAAGCTTTCTGCTTTTTTTATCGGGCCCCCTGGATCACCCCTTCCAGAAAGTAACCCCGTTGCTACAGGCTTTCCCGCACTTTACTGATCAAAAACTTTAAAGCCAGCCCCTTTTTGGCGAGCCAGCCCCGGGACCCCTTACAGATTATTTTTGGGTCCGTTTTAAAAAAACATCAACAAAGCCCTTCAACTTAATGGATATTGCTTTTGAATGGATGATTTAGAAAACCTTGGTTTTTGCCCGAAGGAAAATGGGGATAAAAGGAATCCTGGTGGGGACCCCCCCAAAAATTTTAACAGAGAAGGGGACGCTTTCTTTTTTACACCTTTGCCCCAAAAGTTTTCCCCCCCGGGGCCTTTAAAATTCATACAGGGTTGCCCGAGCTGGTGACCCAATTTCCCCCAGGGGAAAACCTACATCCCCGGGTCTTGGGTGAACAGTTTCCGGGGGAATTTTTAAATTCCTCAAGAAAAAAGGCCCTGGGGCCTTCGCTCCAAAACCCCCAACCCCTTTGCTAATAAGGGGTTTTTTGCCCCTCAAAGCTTCGGGTGAAAATGGTTAGGAAAACCCCGCCCCCAAAGGGGGGTCTGGGGATTCTGTATAAAAAAGGGGAAAAACTTTCCCGCGACCCTTTTTCCCCCGTTGGGTAGAGCGGGTTTGGGCTTCAGGCCCAAAATATTTTAGGGGCGCCGGTGGGTTTCGTAACAAAATCATCTGACCTCAAAAAACTTCCAACATTTCCTTTAATCGGGGAAAAAAGGATGTATCGAATACCCCCCCCCCCCCCCCCAAAAACCTGGTCCGCCCCCTTTAGCCTATCCAAACATAGTTTATCGGCCCAGTACAAAAGTTTTCCTTTTTGGTTTTCAAAATGAACCCCTTTTTTTTGGAGAAGTTTGTGAAGCTGGGAAAGGTCAAAAAACTTTTGGGGGAAAAAAGAAGGGGAAAACTCGAATGTGGACCTCGGGGAATTAGATGGCGAGTGGGAAAAAAACCGAGCCACAGGAGTTTTTTAAATCCGCCAGTTTATACCAGACGGGGGAAAAAGAGCTTATCGGGTTCCAAAGTACCCAACCAAGACCAAAAAAAATCAATCCAAAACAAAAGTATCCCCGGGGCAAGTCAGGGCCCGAATGGGGGTTTTTACTTTTTTAAGCTGGGGGTCATAAAAAAACATCTGGAAGGGCTTTTTAAAGAATCCCCCAAAGGGGAAAAAAAGGGCCCCTTTGAACAAAAAATTTGAGAAATCCCCGCCAAACAAGGAAGGGGGAAACCGCCATCGGGGAAGTTGAGCCCCCCAAAGAAGACTAAAAGAATAAAAAATAGATCTTTATTTGTAATTTCTTTTTTTAACTCTAGAATTTCAATATTAATAAAATTTAAGTTTCAAATTACTTATCAATATTGCAACCTTTTTTTTTTTGCATCTCGTGTTTCAGCTTTCATTCATGCATTCTTTAAAACAAAAAACAAAAAAAAATGCGAAATCTAGGTATCAAAATAGCTTCCAAAAAAACGAACCTCCTGGGAAGCCATTTTTTCCCCGGGCCCAAAAACAAAAAGGGCCCCAAAAGCCGTGACAACGCAACAAAACCAATCCCCAAGCTGCCTCGGCCTTTGGATCTGCCCCAGAACAAAAAAAGTCCAACAACGGGGACCCCAAAAATTTAACCCCCAAAATGAAAGCATCGGCCCCCTGCCAAAACACACCAACCCAGGAAGGTATTCGGGGGGCCCGAAAGGGAAAGCAGTGGAGGGACAGCCCCCGGGAAATTTTGAGGGCAATTCCCACCAAACCGGTTTTTTAAAAATGACCAAAAAGAAACCCCGGGGGCCGACCTCTACACCAAGGGGGGGAAAAGGGAAAAAGGGAGAAGGAGGGAGAAGCACTCTTCCAGCGCCCCCGACAAGATGAAAAGCATTGAAGCCCTGATGGTTTTAAAACAGGGGGAAAACCCCAAAATTCCAACAAAAAGGGGAAAAAATATACCCTGGGAAAAATTTTTGACCCCCAGTTTGAAAAGTATGTGGGCCGGGGTGCCCCAAAAAAAATTTCCCCCTTTGCCCGGGGAAAAAGACAAATATCTTTAATACGACTAGCTCATGCTCCGGGGCCCTTTCCCGGGGCGTCTCACAGGCCCTGCACGGTTGGGGTTCCCACCGGGCTTCAACATTTTTAACACTTGGGAGAAGCTACCCGGGCGTTTTTGATCAATTAAGTTCAATATTGAATCGCCCCCCCCGGGAAAAATCTCCCGGGGAAAAAACATGCTGAGTGTTCAAGGAAAAAGCCAGGGGGAGAGCCCCCCCCCCAAAAGGGGGGGAACCCCCAAAATGAAAGGGAAAATTGGGCATCCATATTTTTCAATACCCCGGACAAGATACTTTTCCCCACCTGGTAGGCCCGCCGTCCATTTTGCCGAGGAGTGGGGCGGGTGCGTTGAAATGCCATCACCCGGGGAGAAACCCAAACAATGGAGCCTCCTAGGGTTTACAAACCCACCAAAGGGGCCCATGGGGGGAAACAGAGTAAAGAGTCCACGTTTAACACAGTCCATCCCTTTTAAAACAAAAAAAAAAACCCGGGGGGGTGTTTCATTTCAACCCGGGGACCCCCTCCAAACCCCAAAGGGTCAAAAAAAACGGGCAAAAGGCCCCCAAACAATTCCCCAATCCCCATCCCCCTTAGTCAAGTCTTCCCCGGGGTTTAGGGCAAAAACTTAATTAGCTTCGGGGACCCCAACGATGATACAACCCAAAAATTTTGCTCAAGCCTCAAGTGTGATACCCATGGGTCAAAGGGGCATTCCACAGTTTGGTGTGGGGCTCCGGGGGAAAATTTCCCAAAACTTTTAAATTTTAAAGCAGGAATCATACTTGGATTTTTTTTTTTTTTAATTTCCCCCACCCAAGTCAACACCAACCCATGCCCAATTTACAAGCCCCCCATTTAAAAATATCATGTCAAAGAGTCAGCTCCCAAAAAAACCCTAAAAAGGGGTTGACAAAAAAAGGGAAAAGCAAAACCCACCCAAAATCCCAAAAGGAAAAACCCAAAAGGGGGACCCCTTTTAAAAAGGGGGCACTGGAGACCCAATGAGCACTTTGGGGGGAACACACGGGAGGTTTTTCTTTTTAGTAAATTATTCTTATCCCCCACTGGCAAGGGTCCCTAGCGAGGGGGCCCCGGGGTTTGAGAAGGAGGCAACCGGGGCCAAAGGAAGAGGGGAAGGTCCACATGCAACTTCATCAAAAGCAAAGGGTTTTTAATTTATGCATGGGGCAATCAATGAGGTAAAATTTTCCCCAAAAAAAAAATTTATGTATTCAATCCCCCATCCCCGGGAGGGGGAATTTTAAAAGGGTGCCCCCTCGACTATCGGGCCCCCGAAAAAAGGGGACCCCCCAAGTGGGCCCTCACCCCCTCTGGGGGTTTTTTAAAAACCAAAGTATAAAGGCCCGACTGAAGACCCCCCCTTGGAAAAAGGGGGGAAAAGGGGAAAAAAGGGACTTGTTGCGTTTAAAAAGAGGGTTTTAAGGGGCCAAAGCGAAACAAAATCAGGGAAAAAATTAAAAAAAGGGGTTCCAGCGCAGATATCACTATGGGCCTTCAAAACCCCAAAGGCCTCATGGGGAAAAAACCCCCCTTTTTAAAAAATGTTAAAAAGATTCGGCCCGGGGGAAAGGGATCGCTAAAGAAAAAATTGGGGCACGGGGGACTCCATTTTTGCAATGGCCCCAAAAATCTTCTCTGGGAAAAAAGGGGCTAGGGGAAGGGGGGACCAAAACCCAAACCCCTTTTAAAAGTGGTGGTGCAAGGGACACCATTTTTCCCCCGGGGGATTTGATAATGGAAAATCTTCAACTTTTGGGCCCATTGGCGACACTCGATTTTGGGGGGGGGCGATTCAAGAACTTTAAAACCCTTCTCCAGGGGTTTGTCAAAGCTTTGACTGTCCAAAAAAAAAAACATAGTAGGGGAGGTGGGCCCCCCCCGGGGAAATCGGCCCCCAAATATTCCACATCCCCTTCCAGGCCTTTCACCCCCAAAGGTTTTAAAAACCCCGCTTTTGGGACGACCCGGATAATGCGGGCTGGGGCCCCCCCCCTTTGTCTCCACCAAAAGGTAAAAATTCATCGAAAAAGGGCAAATAGTAAATTTTACTGGGGGGTAGGTTTATGCCATATAAAAAGGGATGCCTCCCTTTTAAAGGGGGAAAGGGGGGGTTCAGAAGCCCCGGGGTGAAATTTTTAAATGAAAAAAACATGGTAACCCCAAGGGGGGCCATCATTTTAAAAAGGGGACAGGGACGTTTGGGAAAATGGGGGTACTTTCCTACGGCCCCCGAAAAGCACAAAAAAAAGGTGTCAAAGGCAAAAATTAGGGAGAAGCTGAGGGACCCCCCGAGTATCCCCCCTCCCAAAAATCTTTCTAAAAGGGGAAACGTCTTTTAAGAGCTTGGGGAAAAAGAAGATGACAAAAAGAAAAAGGGAAATAACCCCCTCACGCCAACCCCCCCCCTTAAAAAAATTTGGTTTTTTTTTTTCCCATCAGTGGGGCGCTGGGGTTTGTCAAAATAGAAAAAAATTATTAAAAAAAATTTTTTGAGACTTTTTTTTAAATTAAATTTAAAGTTTTTTTTTTTCTTTTATATGCTTTCTTTTTTCTCGATTCCCCCCCTGAAAAAGGGGTTTATTTCGCGCGGGTTTTTGGAAAATAAAACTTTTATATCTTTTTAAAGCTGTGGGTCATTGTTGAAGGCATATCTTAAACCACAAAAATAAAAAAAAATTGGCTAAAACATGAAAAAAATGGAATCCGATCGCGAGCTTGTGGAGACATAAATTAGGAAAAGGGAAAAACCCCCAAGAACTCAAAATGGGGGGGCCAATTTGGGGGGCCGAGCAAAACATGAGATAACCCAGCATTAAGGGGAAATTTTTGATGTTTTTGCCTGGCGTTTTTGGGGACAAACCGGGCTAGACCAGTCATAGTAGTTCACAAGCTTCCCCAAGGGGGAAATGTTTAAAAACCCAAAAAAAAAAATGAGAAGATTTTGGCCTTTACTTTACTGAAAATCAAAAAGAAAAAAAAAATTTCTGAAGGGAGGGTTTTTTTGGGGGTTTTTAAAACCGGTGGGGGGGGAAAAATAGTCCCCGTTTTGAAAAAAAATGGAAAAGTACGCTTTTCGTGATTCGGGACCCTTTAAAACCCAAAAAACCCCCAAAGGTTTTAAATTTCCCCCACCTCACTTGATGTTTAGGGCAAAACTGGGGGGAAAAAAACCCCCCCTTTTTCATTCATGGACGGTTTCTAAAGGTAAATCAAATAAAAAAAAGCTAAGGGAAAATAAAACCAAAAAAAACCTTCTCACAACAGGGGGGGCTTTTTATTACAAGTCATGGCCCCCTTTTTTTTGAAAACGCCGGGGGGAAGGATCAAGAGCCATGGTCGTTTTAAAAACATGAAAGAGCCTCGAGAGGGTTTTAAAAAAAATGTCGACGGGAAATTTATGCCAAATCCAAAAAAGGGGAAAAAACCCTATAGAAAACCTGGGAAAAATTTTTTTTAAAGGGGCGAGGGAAAAATTTAGCTTTAGTTAAAAACCCAAAAAAAGACTTTGGGGGGCACAACCGGGAAATTGTTAGGGTTTGTCATAACCGGGGGGCCCTTAAAAACGACCCCGCAGGGAAATTTCCTATTTTAAAAATTTTTTTCCCACGCCCGTTAAAGAAGAAAAAAGCTTATTGGGGGAAATTAAATTCATAAACCGTTTTTTTTTTTAATCACCCCAAAAAAGTCGGCCCCTTAAATTTCCCTCTGTTGGGAAAAAGAACACCAAATAGATGGGGGCACAAAAGCGAAAAAGGGAAATTTAAAAAAATAAAAAACTATCTTACAAAAAACCCCCCCTTGTAGTTTCCCCAAACAGGAAAGCCCCCCCTTTTTTACCTCACAACCCGGGAAAAAATGGGTTGGGGGGGGAGGGAAAAAAGAGAGGGAAAGAGGTTCCTTTTTTTTTTGGAAGAAGTTTTAAGATGGGGAACGAGGTACTCAAAGGGGGGGGGAAGACGTGTTTCTTAATCTGGGTAAACATCGACTAAAAAGGGCCAAAACACCCTTTATACCTATTTAATTGGGGGAAACTGATCCCCTTTAAAAACTTGGTAGAGAAACCCCCCCCTTTATGGGAGATCTCTAAGTGGGGAAAAACTCCTATCCCCCTTTTTTAAAAACATAGTAAATCAAAATCGTGAAAGGGCAAAAATTAGCCCACCGTTGGAGAACACCCTTCGAGATGATTCCCAAGAATTCGGGGCCCCTTTTCCCATGAGAAATATTTACAGTGGAAAATATGCCAGTAGAAACTTTGGGGGGGAGAAACCGAAATGGAAATTGTTTTTTTTTGGGGCCGCTAAAATATTTGGTTGTGGGGGGGGGGCATATTTTTTTTCCCGGACGACACCAATTCCCTGCAGCGGGCGAAAACTTACATTTCCTTTTTACCAAAAAAATTTCAAATATGAAGCTGTATTCTTGGGCCCCCAAAATGGCCGCCAAAAAAGGGGAACCCCAATTAGAGGTTTTAGGGTTTTTATCGCTATTACTACAGACAAGAGGGGGGAAAAAAAGACTAAAAAACCCCCCAAATGGTACCAAAAATTTTTTTTAACACTTACAAGTGATGAAATTCAAGGCAATTTACTTTCCCCATACACCCCCGGGGAAAAAAGAATCAATTCGCAGATGCCCTACCCCTAGCTCTTGATCCGAAAAGGAAAGGGGCCAAAATTAAACCCCCGAAAAAGACATCAAAAGTCGGGCCCCCCCCATGTTTTTAAAAATTGGGGAAAAATAAAGTGGGCAAACCCTGGTATAAAGACACAAGACCTTTCCCAGAAGGTGAATACCCCAAAAAGGTGGCAAGAAGACCAAAGCATCAAAGGTTTTCAAGCATTTCCTATTTTAATGGGTCCATACTTTTCAAGGGTTTTCTGATTTCCCCCCTGCTGAGATGTGTGGGCAAAAGGAAAACCCGGAAGTGAAAGAAGTAAAAGAAAAGGGGATTTTGGACCTGTTTTGAATGGCTTCATGTTGGCCCGGGGGAAAACAGAGGTTAGGGTTTATTGGTTGACTAGGAAACGGGTTGCTAAAAAAAAAGTCAAAAAAAATTCTTTGTGTCAAGTCTACGCAAACCCATAAATGCCCCCCCAAAGGCTTCACTTGTTTTTTCCCCCCCCTGGCCATTCCCATGTGGGGGAAACGACATAAAAGGCCATACACTCCGAAGATCCAAGGGGCCCAAAATTTTTAAATTTTACGATTGTTCTTCACCAATTGGGGAGAAGGGTTTTTCATAGCCCCAAAATTTTACAAAAGGGGGGAATAGTCTCTTCTTAAAAAGGGGGAAAAAGCCCGATTGGAGTTTTATTTCATCACCGACAAAGGTAACCTTTTCCAAAAAAATCGATGGAAAAGGGTTATGTAACAATTCACAAAACCACAGAAATTTAAACCCCACCCACCTCAAAAAAAAAGGGGCAGTAGAAAGGGGGGAAAAAAAAAATCAAGAAGATCATCGGAAAAAACAACAACTTACAAAAAATTGGCTAAATGTTACCATTGCCTCATGGGTTACAGGACTTTAATAAGAAGTTTTTTGGAGGGACCCCTTTTTTCATTTTGGGGGATGGTATGAAGCATTGCTACCCCCTTTAAAAATTTAGATCCATTTTTCAGATTTTTTTCAGAAACTCAGACGAAATCGGGTTTTGGGTTTTCGAAGAGGCTTTATCAGTGAATCTGATTGATTTTAAAAAAGACTTTCCCCCTTTTGTCAGGGCAATTTATCAACAAAAAAAGGCCGAGATTTAAAAAAAATGAACCCCGGTACTTTAAAGGGGGGAATCTTTGGGACTAAGGAAGGGTTTTTCCCCAATGCCCAAAACTAGAGAAAAATTCACCCAAAAATGAAGGGGGGCCATGTGGTGAAAAGGGGTTCACAGGAGGGGGTCTGAATTAAAAAGATGGAGGTCTAATTGAAGGCCCTTTGCAAGGGGGTAAAAAATTTCTATCCTTAGGAAGGGAATTGGGAAATTTTTCCCCCAAAGTTTTTTAAAACCAATGTTCGATTTAATTTTTTTTTAAAACGATTTTTCTTTTTCAAAAAAAAATTAATGCCCTGAATGGTCAAAAATCCAAATAAAATTGCACCAAAAACAAAAACTCCTTAAAAAAATTACCCCCCCACGCCAATGAAAAATAAAAACCCCCAAAAGATAATGAATTCAATGTATTTGGGAAAAAAATTCCCCCCTACTTTGGGCAATTAAACTTGGCATTTTAGGATCGTTTTCCGCAAAAAAGCTTGCGCATTAAAAAAAAGGGGGCACATCAAAATTTTAAACCCGTGTCAAAATAAAAAAAGATGAAAAAAAAGTAAACCACACGGAAGGGTTTGGGTTTTTTTGGGTTTTATAAAAAGGCAAGCAAACATTTCATTCATCACACATTTTGTTCACTGAGAAAGCATATTCAAAACTTTAAATTTATCAGCCCATAAATTTGGGGCCCTTTTTAAACTTCATTTTAAAGGGGGGTTTTTAACCCCCCCAAAAAGGGACTTCCTAGTCTTTTTTAAGGCGCCCAAAAGGCCCTTTTTTAATTGTTTTTTTGGTTTGTCAGTCATTTGGGGGACTTTCCCCCAAAATTTGTCCTTTATGGGCGCCAAGGGGGACTTTTTGAGGGAAATTCAAACAGGGTTTGTCAGCCCCCAAAAGGGGGGCCTTTTTTTAGGGGAAATTCAAATCCCCAAGGGTTTGTGCCCATAGGGGGGCACTTTCCTAAAAATTTGTCCCCATGGTTGCCCCCCGGGGGGGCCCCTTTTTTTTGGGAAATCCAAAATTTTGGGGTTTTTTTGCCCATTTGGGGGGACTTTCCTAAAATTTGTTTCACGGGCACCCATGGGGGGGGACTTTTTAGACAAATTTTTAAAAGGGGTTTTTTTAGCCCTTGGGGGCACTTTCCAAAACTTTGTCCTCATTTTCAGCCCTAGGGGGCCCTTTTTAGGAAAATTCAAATCCAGGTTAGTAAACCCATAGGGGGACTTTCCAAAAATTTTTTCCATGGTAGCCTATTAAAAGGGGGGGGTTTTTTAGACAAAATTAAATTTTCCCCCTTTGTCGCCCATGGGGCACTTTCCCCAAAAACTTTGTTTTTAAATTTTAGCCCCCCGGGGGACTTTTTGGGAAAAATTCCAGGAGTGCCCCCGGGGCAAATTTCCCAAAAAAAAATTTTCTCAAAGGGCACCCCCCGGGGGCACTTTTTGAGACAAAAAAAATTCCCGGTTAGTCAGCCCAAAGGGGGGGACTTTTAAAAATCTGTTTCATGGTTAGCCCATGGGGGCACTTTTTGGACAAACCCTCAAGGTTTGTCACCCCCAAAGGGGGACTTTCCAAAAAAATTTCCCCCTCAGGGTTTAAAGCCCATGGGGGCCCTTTTTTTAGGAAATTAAAATTTAAGGGTTTTTCCCCCCGAGGGGAATTTTAAACCCCGTTTTGCCCCTTTTGGGGGGGCCTTTTCGGAAAATTTCTTCCAAAAAAATTGTTATTTCTAGCAAAACGTTTTTTGTTGACAGGTAGTCAGCTCATAAGGGCGTTTTCCCGAGTAAATTTTTTTCCCCAAAAAGTTTAGTTTTTGAAGACGCTTCTATTGACGGGGTAGTAGCTCAAAAGGGGGTTTCCCTGAGAAATTTTTCTTTAAAAGGTTTTAAAGATAAAGCGCTTCCTATTATCATTTTTTTTCCCCTACATTCCTCCCAAAATTTGCTTGGATGCCCCCGTCCCCAAAATTATTTTACCCCATAAAGATTTTTTTGGAAAAAGGAAAATCATTCTAAATTTTTTGGGACCACGTTATCATTCAAGGGCCCAAAAAAAGGGGGCTTTTCTTTTTGTCTTTGTAGTTAATTTTTTTAAACTTTATACAAGGGGGGGAAGTTTGAAAAAACCCCCCAAATTTTTTCCCCGGAAAACCAAAATTTTGAGAGAAATTGGGGAAAAAAGTGCAAATCGGGGGAGATCGGAAAAAGGGTCCAAAACCGCGAGCCCCAAAACGGACTAAACCACCCCAGGGGGGAATCTGGGGGGTGAACCCCCCCTTTTGGGGTTTAGCACCCTCAAGAACTGGGTTTTGACACCTCCCCCTTTTAAAAAAAGGCCCCCGGAACGCCGTGAACAAAGCCCTCCGCCCAAACCCGGGACCCCCCCTTAAAACCCCCAACCCCCGACCGGCACCGCCCCCTCGGGGAAATTCGGTTTTTTTGGATTTTTTATTTTTTTATTTATTAATTTATTTTGTTATTTTTTTTTTCCCCCAAATTTATTTTTTTATTTATTATTTTTTATTTAGTTAGTTTTTATTTATTTTTTTGTTTGTGTTTTTTTTTTAATAAATAAGAAAATGTAGAAATTAGATTTTTCGGGAATTTAAAAATGTAGAAAAATAAAAAAAAAAATAAAAAAATAAAAAAAAAAAAGAGAGAGAAAATAAAATGTAGAAAAATAAAAAAATTTTATTTTGGGAAAAATTTAATAAAACTTTAGATCTCAAAATAGGATAGAATTTTAAACCCTTAGGATAAAATTTTTAAAAAAAAATTCACAAAAATTATAGAAAATTTAATAAAAAAAAATCTTTAAAAATTAAAAAAATAAATAATAAAAAATCATAAAAAATCATAAAAATCAAAAAAAATTAAAAAAAAATTCAAAAAGAAAAATGAATGAGTTTTTAGAATTAAAAAAAAATCTTTTTTTTTAAAAATAAACCCAAAAATTTTGATGTTTTTCCCTAAAAATCTTTTTTAAAAAATCAAAATTAAAGCTTAGCTTAAAATTTTTTTAAAAAATCCAAAAATGATAAGAACATAAAACAAAAGAGATTTCAAAATTAAAATTCACAAACAAACTTAAAGTTTTCAGAAAAGCGAACTACGGCTTGGGTTTTATCCCGAAAAGCAGGTTCGTAGGCCCCCATTCGGGGGCAACCCATAAAAATGAATTTAAAAAACATTTTCTTGAAATAATTCCCAAAAAAATAATTTAAAAAGTAAAGAAACCAATGAAAAAACATTTCTAAAAAGGAACAAAATTTTGGAGATTAGGTGGTAACCGGGAAAGGTTTTTAAAAGATTAGCCCCGGACTTGAAACTAGGTTTTCCCCTTTTCCCTTTTTTACAAAAAGAAAAAAAAGGGAAAAAACGATGACTAGTAGTCCAAATTAAGACTTTAAACCGCTCCTTTGTCTTGAAATTTAAATTTCCCCAAAAACAGTTTTGGGGGGCGGGCTCCAAAAATCAAAAAAAAAAATTTCCCAACTTTAAGTCGGGATCTATTTTTAGATGGGGCATTTGGGTTAGTTTTTTAAATCGGGTTAGGAACGGGAATTCAAAAATTAGACTCGGAAACCCTTTCCCCCAAGAAAGTAAATTTCCCGGACATGGCTAACAAGAATGGGCCCAAAAAACACTCAGAAGGTTAGCAAGCCATTTTGTTAAGTGGGTCATACTCTACAAAAGTTTTTCTAATACCACCCTTTTTTAAGTTTTGTGGACAAAAATAAAGCCCGCGAACTGATGAAAAAAGGACATAAAGGGGGTTGTTGGGTGGCTACATGTTAACCCGAAAAATCATGAGGTTATGTACTATTGGTTAAACCCTGGAATGGATTGCAAAAATATGTCAAGTACTGTCATTTGTTCCAAAGGGATACGCAAACCGAATAAATGCTTGCCCAATTTTTGCACTTTTTCAACCCCGGGGGCCCCTTTTTCCCATGTGGGGAATCGACAAAAATAGGCCCTATCACCCCCCCCCGCACCCCAAGGGCCCACGGGTTTAACTAGTAGCGATTGATTATTTTCACTAAATGGGTGAAGTTTCGTCTACGCTAATGCCCCCCAAAAGGGGTTTTAATAGTTCGCTTTTTGAAAAGGGACAAAAAGGGGCCCGATATGGAGTTCCTGAGTCCATCATCACCGAAAAAGGGTACCAATTTTAAAAACCCAAATGGGGGGGCAGGTTTTTGTCAACAATTCCGCAAAAAACCAAAAAAAATTCAACTCCCTATGACTTCAAAATGAAGGGGGTAGTAGAAGAGCAAAACAAGAAAAAAAAAGAAGATCATCAAAGAAAATGACAACCATTTTAAAAATTTTTGGGCACGAAATGTTCCCGTTTGCTTTTCAGGGCTTATAGGATTTCAATAAAAATTTTTCTACTAGGCTACCCATATTCATTGGTATATGGTACTGAAGAAAGTGCTACCATTAAAGTCAAAATTACCATCATTCAAAATCTTGTCAAAAACTCAGCAAAACCGAATCAGATTGGGTAAAAAAGAGGCTTGATCAGCGGGAATCTGATTGATAAAAAAAAGACTTACCGCACTATGTAAATGGCCGTGTTACCAACAAAGGATGCTCGGCATTTAACAAAAAATTTTTGGGGCCCCCGTTTACTTAAAAGAAGAGGATCTGGTAAAAAGGGGAAAGGGGTTTTCCCCCGAATCCCCAAAGGGACTCTAGAGGAAAATTCACCCCAAAAAAAAAAGGGGCCCCCTATGGGGAAAAAAAAAGGGTTTTCTGTCGGGGAGGTTTTGTACTGATAAAAGGGGATGGCCCGGGAAATTGAGCCCCCCCAAAATTAACACAGAGTTTGTAAAGATTACTACCTTTAGGCAAGGGAATTAAAATTTTTGCCAATGTTTATGAAACCCAAATTTTTCGATACAAATTTCGTTGAGTCGATTTTTTAAATTTTTTAAAAGAAAAGTTAATATTCTGAATGGCCCAATAACCCAAAAAAAAATTTTCGCCCCAAAACCAAATACTCCTAAACCCCTTACCCCCCAACTTCGCCAATTGAAAGAAAAAAACTAAAATGATAATAAAATCTCAATTTTATTTGGTATTTTAATTCTATCACTTTTGAGCAAAAAAAACCCCTAGTGCATTAGTGGTTTAACACTACCGTCAAAAGAGCTGTGTCCCAAAAAGAAATAAAAGCACATCAAGATTTTAAACCCCCGGGTTTTCAAGAAAGGGAAGAAGTGAAGCAGAAGCAAACCAGCACAAAGGTTCGGTTGTTTGGTTGCATCCAGGGATAAACTGGAAAAGCATTTAAAAATAAATAACTATCATCATATCATGAAAGGATGCTTTTTTTTGCTCAGTAATAGAAACAAATTCGAAGCATAAGATGAGTCAGCCCATAGGGGGCACTTGTCTAAACATTTCCCCTTTTTTTTGGTTTTTTTAAACCCAAAAGGGGCATTTCCCAAATATTGATCTCAAGGGCAGCCCTTTTGGGGGAAATTTTTTTAGACATTCTATCATAGGTTAGTTTTGCCCCAAAAGGGGCACTTTTCCCAAAAAATTTAATTTCAAGGTCAGCCCCAAAGGGGGACTTTTTTAGGGCATTTATCATGGTTAGTCAACCCAAGAGGGCACTTTTCCCAAATATTTGATTCAAAGTCAGCCCCTTTTTGGGGGACTTTTTGGGGACATTCCCTTTT
Organism: Laguncularia racemosa; assembly: GCA_037954665.1. Classification (NCBI taxonomy): domain Eukaryota; kingdom Viridiplantae; phylum Streptophyta; class Magnoliopsida; order Myrtales; family Combretaceae; genus Laguncularia; species Laguncularia racemosa. The sequence continues at coordinate 36,454 of JBBMOL010001035.1, forward strand.
ATAGGTTTGTCACCCAAGGGGGCGCTTTCCTAAATTCTTTTCTCAAAGGGCAACCCCTAGGGGCATTTTTGAGACATTCTATATAGGTTTGTCAGCCCCAAGAGGGGGACTTTCCTTAAAAATCTGATTTTCAAGTCGCCCATAGGGGGGACTTTTTGAGACATTTTATCATAGGTTAGTCAGCCTAAGAGGGGGGACTTTCCCAAAAATCTTTTTTCAAGGTCACCCCTTGGGGCACTTTTTTTTTAATTCTATATAGGTTAAACAGCCTAAGAGGGGGACTTTTTCCCAAATACCCGATCTCAAGGTCAGCCCCATAGGGGGCACTTTTTTAGAATTCTATTAGGTTAAAAAACCCAAAAAGGGGGACTTTTCCTAGACTCCCCCAATTTGTTAGCTCAGAGGAAACACTTTTTGAACCCTTCGTTTTTTTAGCTCAAAGGAGCACTTTTCGAATCTATCAAGTAATTAGCTCATTTGGACACTTTTTTAAACTTTTTATGTCCGATTAGTCAGCTCATAGGGCACTTTTCGGAAATATTTTTCCAAACGTCGGATCTAACCCGACGCTTCTGTTGACAGGTAGCCAGTCATAAGGGGGCTTTATAAGATAAACTTTTTTTCAAAGGTTTTCTAGTCTGATAAGCCCTTCCCCATCAACATTTTTCTAAAATCCAAAAAAATGCTTGAGATTTTCCCACGCCAATTAGTTAGCCCATAAAACACTTTTTGGGGGGGAACATTACTCTAAATTGTTGGACCATTTTTTAAAAAATTTTGGGAAAACAGCTCTTGGACATTTTTTCCCGCCAAAAACCCAAAATTTTCCCCCTAACCAGCCCCCAAACCCAAGGCGTTATCTTTTTAACCCAAGGGGCCAAAAATGGCCCCCTTTCTTTTCTTTGTTGTTAAGTTTTTTAAATTTACTACAAAGAAAGGGGGAGCTGAAAAACCCCATTTTTTCCCCAAGAATTAAAAATAATTTATTTTCCCCAAATTTTTCTCTAATTTGGCGAAAAAAAAGGAAAAATATTCAAAAAATAAAAATAAAAGGAAAATACATCAATTTTGAGAAAAAATTTAAAAATAGCAATAATAAGGTTAAATAAATTTTTTCAAATTTTTGAAATTCCCAAAAAAAACAAAAAAAAAGGAAAAATTGCATCGCATATATACAATTTGCAATGTAAAAAAAAATCGGAAATTGGGCCAGGTCAGTTGGCTCTTGTGCGCGCCTGGGAACGTGGGGAAGCTAGAGGTCGCGAGTTTGAATCCCCCACGTGCGCTTGGCAAAATTTTTCCCCTTCTTTTCCCTGGAGCTGCCACGTGGCAGCATGCGTTTGGGCCGAGGGGACCACACGTGCCTCGCACGTGGTCGTCTTCTTCCTCGAGCCCAACCGGAGAAAAATCCGGTAGAAGCCGACAAGGCCAAAATTGCTGGATTTCTTCGAATCTTTTGGATTTCAACCCAATCAAAAACCCGAATTATCCAAATAAATCACAAAATCACAACAAATGGGCATCAAATGGGCGGGATAAACTCAAACCGAAAACGAAAAATTCGATTTATCCAAATCGAGGATTTAAGCTTTTCCAAGGGAATCTTCCAACTTCTATAAATAGAGGGCAAAGGCAGGAAGCAAGGACACAGATCAAAAACGAGAGAAAGTAGAGAAAAGAGTGAATCGGAGACCACCGGAGGAAATCGAAGCCGCGATCGCCGATCAGGAGCTAAGCAACCACCAGGAGATGTTTCTAGAGCGAACCACCACCACCAATTTGGGTTCCCGCCCTCGATAACCTAGGATTCGACACCTCACTCGCTGTAAAAGGCCGCCGGAACGCCGTCAACGAGCACCCCCCGCCGCATGTCCACCGACCCCACCCGAACCGCTTCACTCGACCGACCTGACCCGCGCACTGACCCGGATCCAGGTAAGTCGGATTTTTTGTTTTTTATTTTTTATTTTTTGCTTATTTATTTGATTTTCTTTTATTCCGAATTGATTTATTAATTTTGTTATTTATTTATTTGTTTATTTACTTATGTGTTATTTATATTTCAATAAATAAAAAATTTAGAAATTAGATTTTTTTAGGAGTTAATAATATAAAAAATAATAATAATAATAAATAAAAAGAAAAAAAATAATCAAAATAATAAATAATAAAATTGTAGAAAATAAGAAAATATTAGAAAAAAAAATAAAACTTTAGATTTTGAAATAGGATAAGAACCTAGGAGGAAAATTTTTAATAAAACAAAAATGCACAAAAATTATGAAAAATTAATCATAAAATAATAAAAATTATAAAAATTATAAAAACTTATAAAGATTATAAAAATTATAAAAGAATAAAAGAATCATAAAATCATAAAAAATCATAAAAATTTAAAAAAAAATTAATAAAAATTTGAAAATTAAAAAAAAATAAAAAAAAAAAATGAGTTTTTTTCACTTAAAAAATCATTTTCTAAAATAAATCCAAAATTGATTTTTTTCCCTTTAAAAATTTAAATTTCAAAAATCAATTAAAGCTTAGGTTTAGATTTTTTTAGAAAAATCCCAAAAATGGGAAAAACATAAATCAAAAGAAATTTCAAAAATTAAAATTCACAAACCTACTAAATCTTTTAGGGAAAAGCGAACTACGGCTTTTTTTGATCCTGAATAGCAGGGCGTAGGCACCCATTTGGGGCAACCTATAAAATGAAATAAAAAAATCATTTTTCAAGAACATAATAAAAAATAAAAGACATTTCTAGATAAAGATAATTTTAGAGATTATTGGTAACCGTAAGGTTTTAATAGGTTAGCCTCCGAACTTAGAAACTCTGGTTTTCTTTTTTCTCTTTTCAACCAAAAACGAGAAGAGGAAATCACGACGACTATGGTCCAAATTAAGACTAATCCACCCTTTAGTCTTAATTCAATCTTTTCCCAACAGCAGTTAGGTGGCGACTCAAAATTAAACGAAGTTCCCAAACTCAAGTCGATGATCTATATTAGATAGCATAGGGTCTAGTCTAGAACGGATTAGGAATGGGGAAAATTAAAAATTAGACTCGACAAGTACAATAGGTAAACTTTAAATCACACGATTAAGAGAGGAAGTGCATCACCTGAGACTGGGAAGGAACTAAGGGGTCTTCATGACTACAGACGGTGTAGGTGGGGGATGAGAGTTATCAGAAGTGACTATTCTAGGCCTTCGACTGTAGACCTTCAATGGTCTTGGTTCCTTATTAGGAATTTTAAATATTCCATTGCTAGGTGATCTTGGTCATATCATTAACGGGCATCTTCCCTTCAATATAAGAACACTAGAAGGTATCTCCCCCTCAACATCAGGATCACTAGAGATGACATTGGTAACTCCATCATTCGATTAACATCCATTGAAGAATTATCATATGTCTCCACCTTTTGAGAATTCTCAGTTGAAGAGGATCCAAAATATGGTTGTGACTCCAAAAAGTCACATCCATTGAAACATTAGTCTTCCAATCAGTAGGACAATAGCATATGTACCCTTTCTTATCGGTACATAACCAACAAACACACATATTCTTGGATCTAGGGCAAGCTTGCCATCTAAAGGATTTCAAATGTGAACAAAATAAACACAACCAAACACTTTTGGAGAAACAATAAAAGAGTGGTTGCCTTGAAGCACTTGTAGAGGAGAACAAAAATCCAAAGAACGTAGTGACATCCGATAATGAGGTAGGTTGCACACAAAATTGCCTCTCCCCATAAATATTTAGGAACATTCATGGTAAGAGTGGTGAACGAGCTACCTCAAGGAGGTGACAGTTCTTCTGTTTTTGCAACTCCATTCTAAGTAGGAGTTTCCACACAAATCTTCTGATGCACAATCCCATGTGAGAGTAAAAACTCTTGGAATGCCGTATTTGTATATTCAGTCCCATTGTCAGTCTGAATCCTTTTAATGCGAGCACCAAACTGGTTCTACCAGCCTGTAGAAATTTTGAATGCTAAGAGTACATCACTCTTAACCTTTAACAAGGTTAACCAAGTTGTCCTGCTATAACAATCAATAAATGTCACAAAACATTTACAACCACTAGTAGATTATCCGCAGTCGGACTCCAAACATCAGAGTGAATCAAATCAAAAGGCTTAGAACTTTTATTTCCACTAACAGGATAAACACTTCAAGAATGTTTAGCTAATTCACATGCTTCACATTTGAGCATGTCTTTATTACAACTTTTATAAAATAAAGGGACTAACTTCTCAAAAACTCTAAATGACGGGTGCCCAAGTCTCTTATGCCACATGATAAGATCTTGTTTTGAAGAAACCACCAACTGTGTCGATTGCAATTTACTCTCCTCCAGAAATACAAACCATCTTGATAGACTGCCATGCCCAATCACCTTTCCCGTCTTCAGCTCCTGAAAATACAATGTGTTGGCCAAAGGTTACTTTACATTGTAAAGAATTTGTAATAGTAGAAATTGAGAGAAGACTATGAGGAAAGTTGGGGACATGTAAGACATCAATAGATGAAGACCAAAAAAACTATTTATTTTCACCTTTTCCTAGAATGGGAGAGAGAGAACCATCAGCAATTCTAACTTTATCCTACCAAACTGGGGAACATAAGAGCTAAAGGTGGTGGATTTGCCAGTCATATGTCTAGATGAACCAGAATCTATAATCCAAGTTTCTAAGTCTTTAAGAAAGAAGAGTAAGCATGAGTAGAACTACTAGAGGAATCATAGGAGAAAGAGTGGAAAGAAAACCAGTAGATTCTTGAGTGGCAGATGCAGATTTGAGATGAAGACAATGGTTAGGACAGCAGTAAATGCTTTAAAGATTGAAGCTCCTCAGCAAGATAAGTTATGTCTATGGCATGACTCGAGGTTGAAACCTTCATGTAAACATTAACTGTTTTCTCTAATCTTGCTCCTGTTGCTACTTGGTTTCCGACCTACATTGATGGGACATCCGTGTAGCTTCCAATAGGTCTCTCGAGTGTGGTTGATTTTGCCACAATGATCACACACATAGTTTGTCAGGTGCTAAGTTATAGGTCATGGACAATGCTTGCCTCTTCCCTAACAGAATCTCCAGCCCTGGCTGCTGTTTTTGTAATGGAACGATGTAGCATAATCCGCCTCCTACTACTCTCATGTTGGATAAAAGAGCATGCTCCTGAAGATTGGGCAATGATGACCTTCCAAAATTTTGGACTAGAATCTGATCATACTCGAGATTTGGTCTAGCAAGGAGCTTGTACACTCTTTCTTACCCAAGTCGTTCCTTCAAAAAGTGCAACATCAATAGCATAAGTAACATTGAACGGATAGTAGAAATCTAGTTTCTGCCATGCCGTCAAAAGAGTATTGATATAATTTGTCACGATACGCTCTCCCTATTGTAAGCTATATATTTTCTGATGTAGATCAAATATCTCAACGTAATTATTACCTTGAAAATATGACTGTTTTATTGCTCCAAATTTGGGCAGTGGATTCATACAAGATATAGGAAGATGCTAAGGTTGGATCCATGGAATTGAACAGCCACGACATAATCAAGGAGTTCTCAAGAGACCACTGTTCGAAAGCTGGATCACCAGATTCTGGTTGCTCCTTGGTGTCAGTGAGATATCCAATGAGACTCTTGAGTGGGAAACATGATGCTACATTGTCGAGACCACATGAGATAGGTCTTCAGACCATCAAGTTTGATCAAACTGATGGGAGTGTTGAAGTTGTGGGCGCTTAGTAAGCGAGTATTTGCAAATGACACCAATTTCCCGGTGCTCTTCGAGTCACTAGACATATTTATCAGAATAATTGTTATTCCTTCACTACTAGATTTGCAGATTTCGGTTCCACCACTCCTTTTACAATTACGTATAGAACAAATACAAGATCCGCAGATGCCTAATCCACTGGGCATAGACCAAAAAGGCCGAGATGCCCTAATTCGAAAAGGCCTTTTTAAAGCAGCCAAAGGTATTCCTCTGCTCGAAGAAGTCGAGGAAGGGCGGAAACAGGTACTGAGAAGGCCAAGGCCTAGAAGGTTGAATCACGAGTACAGTTTTTTTTTTTTAGGGTTGATCTAAACCCGCTCCAATACCATGAAGTAAAAAGCTTTTTCCTGTGTTTTTTTCACCTTCATGAAGAACGTTATTATACCTCTTATATGCAAGAATACACCTTATATACCATATATAAAAATATCTCCTACTAAGTATAAATAATTTGCTAAATATAATAACACTTAGTACTATAAATAATCCTATTATATTTAGATCATTCAACAAGAGTTGTGGGTGAAGTTCCGGTCACTCTAACCTTACCAAATACCCATCAAGGTCAGGTTATTCCCACCCTAAAAGCCATTTTGGACACGTGCAAGCACCCATCAACATCACAAGTGTTAATTCATTGGGAAGACTACTCACTAGCTGAAGCTTCTTGGGAAGATGCAGCTATGTTGAGCCAATGCTACCCTCATTTGCACCTGAGGTCAAGCACACTTTGGAGGGGGAGAAATGTTACACAACTGATCATACCTTTTAAGAATGTCTATAGCCGTCGTATAAAGAAGCAAGAGGAGCTGCTGCTATTGTACTAATGTATTGGAATAAGGATGTGTTTGTATTTTATCGTAGTGCTGATATGGCAATGTTACGTGTCGTGTGACATAGCTGGTTGTTTTTAATTCTATATGTCTGTCATCTCCATGTTGTCACGTGTAAGAGTATAGGCTAGCAGGTAATTGTGTTGTGGTGCGGATACGTGTACGAAGCAGTTACTTGAGAATAGGAGGAGGAAGTTTCCTTCTGTAACTGCCTATTGTATTGATTTAAAAAGAAAATGAATGAATAAAGGTAGTAGCTTATTTTCACAAAATAATTTTATACCTTGTGTGATCGTCAGGTCCACTCTGAAACAAGCCCAATTTTACTAAGCATCATTGGTAAACATGGAAGGAAATCAAATAAACTCAATTCACAATTTGATTTCATGATCAATAGACCAATTACTAGATTTCAATCGCGATCCTATGACATACTCTTATTAAAACTAGAGTCAAAAGTAAATGAAGATGATAAGGCAACAATGGATGAGGAGAGAGAGAGAGGTGCTAAAGTAGAAAGTAGGGTGGATTTAAACTATAATGATTAGAAATCCTGTTCAGGGAGGTAGAAAGCCTGAAAACATTACAAAACCACTAGACATAGAAAAACTTTCTCAGCTTCTAGTTGGCGGGTGCTTTTTTCATACATAATTTGTTGCCTACAATATCGTATGATGTAAACTGCAACTGTAGTTGTCCTCCAGAAATAGCTATCGCAACGCTGTCTAACTAGTCTGAGCTCTCTCTAATATCAATAACCTGTACGACCATTGTCTACACCCTATGTGAAAAAGTGACCGTGGAACTGAGCTATTTCCTTGTGCTAGAAGTCCAGTCCGATCGACTCCATAGATAAAGCGGAGGCGGATGATTGTTCCAATCCTCAAGCTGCTCGTTGTGGATATCAACAGATCCAGGGAGGTAGAAAGCCTGAAAAAATCAGCAGCAGAATTACGAGCTACTTAAAAAGAGGCATGTCATATCCACAGATGAGCAGACTGATACAGTAAGGATGGTCAGGTTCAGTAGCATCAAGTTGACATGAAAACAAAACTATACCAATTAATATGCTACAAGGTACGTGCATATGCATACCGACAATATTACCAAATACATCACAGAATAAATTCACTCCCTCAGGCTTGTAGATGCAGTTTTTCCACCATTAGCTCTATCTCAACAATAAACAGAGGACACAGGACATCCATAGAGGACCTAGGACACTGTCCAAGGAGATGCAGGTTGCCACTAGCAAGATATAAAGCATAGGAAACGCAAAAAGTAGATTGATAGGAACTATTAAAATTTCTTTTCAAAACTTTTGGATAAAGGTTTTGAAAATTTTCTAACATGAGGGGCAGTTGCCAGGACAAACCAAGAAAAACATGAGGTTAAATGCTGTTAGTCAAAACTGATTGCGTTTTAAAAGGGAATAAACCTTAAACAAGCAGATGTATCGAATTAGAGTATTATCATGGCAGGTTGTACATGAGTTATATATCATTGTTCTGAATAAATGTGGAGTATAATAGGGTATCAGGTGTCACAGTACCTTTCCAGCAGGCAACACAGTATCCTTCCAAACTAAATCATAAGGAGCATCTCCAGCATCAACCACTGCCAAGAAACACTGTGCCTTCAAATACTGGTGTTTAGCAATTAAAGAAACCAATAATAGAAGAAATCACCTTTTGGTTTCTTCTGGAACAATGAGAATAAGGAGCTTTGGCTTGAATGTGAGAGCTTTTTCAATAAACTGATTTGCACGACCTGCTTTGACTCCAAAAGGAGGATTGAGGCCCATAATCTATTGAAGAAGCCAATGAAAAAAAGATTTAGAGTAATGTAAGCATGGAAAACCGAAATAAGAAGCCTAAATTTATGGAAGGATGAAAAATTCCATAGGAAAGACCTCTGCCTACTGAAATGTCAAAGTCAAGGCCAAGATTTGCATATTATTACCAGTTGGGATTCATTCGGTAATTCTTCTGTACCAACCTCCATAAAATCTCTTTTTTCAAAATTAAACCAATCCTACAGAAAGGGTATGACAATTTGTTAAGAGACAGAAGTCCATCTTTCCCTCAATTCCATAGTTCTGAACAAACATAACTTGCAAAGTTAAGTAGGGATATTTGTTCCTTAATCAAAGCTATCTCCATCTAATGTAATAAAAATCCAAAATTAACTTCACTCTTTCAAGAAAAAACTATATTCCAAAACATGTTCAAAACAAAACATATAATAGGAAAACTTTTCTAGGTGCTTCCAAAAGTAGCTGCTGTGCTACAGTTATATTTACCCGTGGAGGGAAGAGATCATAGTTTTTAAAGAAGCAGCATTTGCCAGTGACCTCAAGTTTTCTCTTTCATCAGATGACTGAACTTATTAGAACCACAGCAGAAATCAACTATCTGCTCAGGGAAGACCTTTGTAAGGTTACTGCTATGGAAACAAGCTTAAAATTGCAGAAAAACATAAGGAAACTATTTGAGTGAATGCATGAAAAATCTGAAGCAATGAGTTACAGAAAATACTCAAAAACATGACCAGAAACTTACTGAAAGCAAATCTTTCCTGAATTTTTAGATATCTCCCCAATACTTTTACATAATGATATGCCGTCGAAGGTTTATAAATAATGCTTATAGCAGAAATAAAGACAAACCCTCCATTAACATCTCTGTGGACCGCTTCTCTTTTGCCTTTTAAAGAACAGTTCATTCTTGAAGTAAAACCAGCCTCCTATTTTCAGTTACAGGGAAATTTTGTCATTGCACTCTCTTACAAAAGCTTTTTGCTGGAATTTGCAAAATGCTTCTGTTATAAACAAAATCTGGAATGATTTTATTCTTCTCACAAAGGAAGATTAAATAGATTAACTAAAAAGACTATGAAAGGAAATAATTTCCTAAATCCCATAGAAATGGAAACAAAATTAATACAGGTATGATACACCTAACAAAGATAACTTAAATGGGAAAAAAAAATCCTGGTTTAATCAACTGCCTGTGGGTGGTCAGCTACTTGGGGTACCTTGGTCAAGCACCACACTTCCAACACTCCCCCTCCAGCTTAGGAATAAATGTTCATCACCCCTAACTTGCTTTGCAAAGTCTTTGTGAGAACATTGCTTCCTGAAGTCTTGAATAACTCGTACTATTGTCGACCTCTTCAATTTCTGACTTAATTAAATGTCTATCTATCCTCACATGCTTCATTTGATCATGTGGATTGGTTCTTTATGAACACAAGTATAATGTAATGTGTTGTGTTATGTTGTATTGCTATACAAATATAGTTTACATGAGTATATATACAAGAGTGTATTTGTAACCCTAATACAATGATAATTTAAATGACTATTTTGTCCCTAGATAATATACATTAATACGGCCCCTCAATCTCAAGGTGCGTGAGTCAGCATGAGATTGGTGCAATGATCAAGAAATGCTATATAGATAAGTTCTTGATAAGAATATCTGCACACTGATGACATGTGGGGATATGTGAACAAGAGCTTGACCACAGGAAACCCAAATTTCACGTTATAAAGTGATAATCAATGTCAACATGTTTAGTGCAATCATATTTGAACAGAATTACAAGAAAGGTACACCACACCAAAAATTATCACAATATAGGATGATAGGTGTTTGAATAGGAACCCCCACCCCAAGGCAAGATGATAGATCCAAGTAACTCGACAACTGGATAGGCTAAAGCTCGATATTCGCTTTAGTGGAGCTGTGAGGGTACTGTGGGTTGTTTTTTGGATTGCCCTGAAATAAGGTTGCAACCTAGAAATTTTAGCATACCCAGTGGTTGAACGGCAAGTGTTTGGATAGCCTGCCTAGTCAACATCAAAACCCAAGGGTGGTCAAGGAGAAGCTAGAGTGTGGAATAATGGGCAGACCCATGGAAGTAGTACCCCGGAGGTATAGGAGGACTCATTTGGCTACCTGCATGTGATTTTGTTTGGTTGATGCAGTGCTGGTCAATTGATTGACTGCAAAGTTGATGTCTAGCCGAGTGATGGTAAGGTATTGTAGTGCACCCACAATCTTTTGAAAAAAGCAATAGGGTTGGACAAGAGAGGAAAGCCATGGGCAAAGAGTTGACTTTTAGGTGATAAGGGTGTTTTCATTGCTTTGATAAGTGCATATGATGACACTTAGGAAGAAAAAAAAGTGAATCAAGACTAACTTAAGTGAATGCCGTGAGGAAGTTGTTTAACTTAGACTCCAAAAAAAAAAGTGTAGATCACCAAGGTCTTTCATTGCAAAACTGACGCAATAAAATGGAAATATGTAATAGAGAAGAAAAGGATTACTTCCAGTAAAGAAATGTCATCACATAAAGTAAGGACAAGTCTGTCAGGACCTCTAGAGTAGACAAACACTGAAGTGTCAGCTTTGCTTGAAGCTAATGTGAAAGAAAAAATTGCTAAAGCGAGAGAGCTAAGTACAGGGAGCTTGTTTGAGGCCATAGAGAGATTTTGGAGTCTGAAACACATGACTTGGGTAGCGGCGGAGGTTGTTTCATGAAAACTGTTTCACTAAGAAAAGCGTTCTTAACATCAGTTAACGAAAAAATCCAGTAAGAGGAGATAGCATGTAGAGGGTGGGTTTGACAATAGGGCTAAAAATTTCAATATAGTCAAGACCTTCCTTTGTGAAAAATTTGGGGAACCAATCTCATTTTTTACCTATCAGTTTTGCCATCGACATCATATTTGATACAGAATTTCCATGTACTACCAAAAAACATTTTGAGTAGGATGTGGTGGAACTAGTACCCACATTTTGTTTTAAAGGGGGGGAGTCAAACCCATCTTCATAGCAGCAACCCAAGCAAGGTGATAAAGGGTTTTAGTGTAGTGGCGAGGTTCAGATGGGAAAGTATGTGTATGAAGGTTGAAGATGTGTTTGGGGTTTTTTTCATCCCAAACCTTTGAGATTGTAAGCATGGGATGTGTGGGCTGAGTTTTTAAAAAAGGGAGGATGGAAGAAATGTAGAGGAGGAGAAGGAATTTGAGAGAGAAGGTTTTCCGAGTCGAGTACAGTGTTTAAACATGGGTGAGGACTGATTGGTTGTAAAAGAAGTGAAAGATAAGGTTGTGTTAGTGGGTTGTGTTTTTGTAAGGGGGGGGAAGATGGGTGGTGTTGTAGTGGTGTTGCTATTATTAGAAGGCAAGGGGATGCTGTGTGTTAAAGAAGTAGACAGTTGGGAAGTAGTGTAGTTAGGCAGTAAGGAGTGTTGAAAGTGAGGGTGGAGGTGGCCGGGGTTGTCTGCGGGCGGTTGTCAATAGTTGATGATGTGGGGGTAGTATATGAAAACTAGGATTCATGAAAAACAACATGCCGACTAATGTAGACATTGGCCTAAGGTAGGATCAAGGCAGTGATACCCTCTATGTTGAGCAGAGTCCCAAGGAAAACACAAGGAATAGATCTAAGAGATAATTTGTTTAGTGATAAAGGGGCTGTATCAGGGTAGCAAAGGTATTGAAATGTGCAAAAAAAATGCGTAATAAGGAGAGTTTTGTGTAGTAGTCTAAATGGGGACTTGTACCCAAGAGTGTAGAGAGCAAGCAATTGATAGTGTAAATTGTTCGTGAGAGCAACATCTACCAAAACATGGGTTTGGTAAGTTTGCATGAAGACATATGGTGCAAGCCAGGTTAGTGATATGCTTGTGTTTCTGTTCAACAATGCCAATTTTGCTGTGGAGTATATGGGCATTGATAGTTGAAGGTGAATCCCAAATTTTCTTGAAGAAATTTTAGTAAAAGAAACATTAAATATTCGCCACCAAAATCACTATAAATATTTTAACACGGGGAAGAAACGTTAATGTTCAACCAAAGGTTTAAATGTTTGAAATAAGACAAAACTTCAGTTTTATTATGTATTGAGAAAATCCATGAATAACGAGTACAATCATCAACAAAGAGTAATAGTAACAAAATCTTAAGTTTGATTTAACTAGTGATTGCCAAATGTCAATGAATAATCTGGAGTGAATTCCATGCTCGATGAGATGGAATGGGGAAAAGGGGAAAGACGAGTGGATTTTCTAATGCTGCATGACTAACATGGACTAGACGACTGAGCAATGGGCTTGACTTCAAGATGATAAATTCTAATGAGCTGATGAAGAATTTCTTTATGGGATGGCAAAGTTGGAGTGTAAAATATTTCTACAAACAACTGGACACAATGAATGACTATTGGGGGATGAACAAAAGACAAGCTGACTAGTTAAAGTGGAGGCCTGTTTGCCAATGGATGAGTGTTTGACTCATTTTTGAGCCCTGAATAGAGAAAAAGGAATTATCAAAAACTGACAGTGAAATTATTATGATGACAAAATTTATGATGGACAGAAGATTATGTGTGAGAGATGAAACTTTGTAGAAAATTTTTAGATGTAATGAAGTGCCATTTGTTTGAATGGAAAGGTTACCAATGTGAGAAATTTAATAAGGATGCACCCTTTTCCTATAGTCACTTTTTCAATTCCAACATATGGAGTTAAGTTAGAGAGCATACCTGCATCTGATGTCATGTGGTACGTTGCACCAGAATCAAGATACCAAATAGCCTCGCGAGTTTTACCAAGGAATGAGAGAAAACAATTGGGGAATGTCTACATAAGCATATTGAGCCTAATGATAACACCATAGAGCCCAATGACCAGCTTTTGCAAAAACTGATAAATGAGTGAAGGCGAGGAGAAGAGCTAGATGTTGAAAAAATGAGCTAGGCCAACAAGAGAGAGGATAGGAGCTAGAACCAAGAGTTTAAAGCTCCCCTATTGCTGATGACGGTCTGTGTGGTTGGTAGAATTGAATGCAGCGACCATGCCCCTAGGTCCTGTTCTACTACGACCACAACCTCGACTACATGGGAGTTAGTCTAAGTGTAAAGAGCTATAGGGAAAAAAGGCAAATGAGTCATCGGTGTCATAAGACTTGAAACCCTGGCTCCTAGTTGATCAGTTCGACACGAACATATCAAATGGAGCGCAATTGGGGAGTGAGTCAGAGTGGAAACAGTGCATCATATTCCGTGGAAGACCCGGAAGGATGTGATATAAGATCTATGGAGCTAAGAGGTCATCCAATAGAGGCTAATTGAAACAGTATGGACTTAAGCTCATGAAAGTAAACTATCATTGTATTGTTCACTTGAAGGGAAAGAAATGTTTGAGTTCCATTTCCCTTGCTAAGGAATTCTCAAGGAATGTTGTCAAAGGCATTCAAATGTTAAAGCTGCCAAAATATCATAGATTTTCCATGAGTATGTCCGTTTGAAATGGTAGCAAGCAGTAGTGCACAACCGAGAGATTGATGCATAACCAATTTGCATAGGTAGGATTAGGGAAATTTTTTTGGTGCTTGAAGGAAGAAGGTGATAGGATCCCGTACTCAAAGCAAGGATCAAAGAATTTTTTATTACCAAAAAGAACAGGGTTTTTCAATAAACTTGGATTAGAGGAACAAACCCTCCAACCTACGGCTCACACTTTCTTACTTTTTCAAAACTTTCTCTAACAGAATGCATTCTACCTTTTATTTCGAAAGTACCTATATGGCTAACAACTTGGGTTTCTAACCACCTAATGGTTGGCAGTTAGTAACTTCCTCTAACTAATTACACAGTTAACCCAATTCATTGCTGATCTGTCCTCCCAGACTTACGCCCCAAATAAACTTGGGATGAGTTTGGAGAAAGATGCACTGACTTGGTTCCGTTGGATGGAAGGGCGAAGGCCCATTGTAGACTGGCAAGAGTGCAAAAAGTTGTTAATACAAAAATTTCGTCTGGTCATGAAGGAGCGCAATGTCAAAAGGGTTTTTAGCGGTTAAGCAAAATGGCACGGTTAAAAGGAGTATATCAATAGGTTTCTTAAGTTGGCTGCACCCCTTCCCGAGTTGCTTGATTCCGTGCTTTAAAGCACTTTTATGAATGGTTGGTAGATGAAATAAGGTTAGAGATACAAATTCTGAAGGCTAGGAGTTTGGGAGAAATGATGGAGTTAGCTCAACAAGTGAAGAGAAATTACGGAGGATGGGGGTAAGTAGATGGAGTCGGAGAGGGATAGGGATAGAGTGGGAAATATGGGACTAAAATTGGGAAAACGATAGGGAAATTTGGAAGAAAGAAGGAAGAGTTGGGAAGTAGTTTAAAATCGATTTTAATTTGTCATCAAATAATAAGATAGTAGAAGGGAAAGGGGTCAAAATATGGGAGGATTTAGAAGGCTAACCTTAGGGGAGTTACAAGACAAAAAAAGCAAAAGGCCTTTGCTTTAGATGTGATGAGAGTTTAGTCCGGGCATAGATGCAAAAGAATGGAATTACAAGTTTTGGCTGCAATGGATGATGAAGAGAAGTTTGGTGAAGTAAATAGCGAGGAAAAGGTGGAGGAAACTCTTCAAACCATAGAGTTGGCAGCGGGATCGGTTATGGGATTCACTTTCCCTAGAACAATGAAGGTAAGAGGAATGGTGGAAGGTTTGAGAAGTAATTGTATTAATTGTAGTGGTGCTACACATAATTTCATTTCTTGCGAGTTGCTTAAGTTATGGATTGTAGGATGGATAGAATTGAGAAGTATGTGGTAGCAATGGGTAATGGGTTGAAAATTAAAGGAGAAGGGGTTTGCAAGGGCTAATACTGTCAGTGCAAGGAGTAAGGATAGAAGAGGAATATCTGCCTATGAGGTTGGGTAGTTGTGATATCATTCTCGAAATTCAAGTGGTTGAAGACTCTGGGGAAGGTGGTGAATGAATGGGTAAGATGACAATGGAATTTTCACAAGGGGAACAGAGTTTCATCATTAAAGGAGATTCTACTCTTTTGAAGACCCCTTTTGAGCATGAAGAGTTTTATTCGGTCAGTGGAGGAAGATGATGTAGTTACTTGCTACAGTTAGGAGTGATGGGGAGTTGAGGAGTCGAAGGATCAATACCTAATTCCAGGGGGAAATTCAATCTGTGTTAGAGGGGCTTTGTGGAGTATTAAC
>JBBMOL010001036.1:0-52076 GCA_037954665.1 Laguncularia racemosa
CAGCCTAAGATGGGCACTTTCCTAAGAATTTTATCAAAGGTTAGTCGGCCCAATATGGGCACTTTCCTAAAAATCCGTTCTCAAGGTCAGCTCATAAGGGCACCTTTTGAGACACTACCACAGGTTAGTCAGCCCAAGATGGACACTTTCCTAAAATCTATTTTAAGGTTAGTCAGCCCAATATGGGCACTTTCCTAGATTCTCCCGATTAGTCAGCTCTTGGGGCACTTTTCAGAAACATCCTTCCCAAACAGTTGCTAGTTTAACAAGACGCTTCTGTCGATAGGTAGCCAACTCATAAGGGCGCTTCCTAAGTAAATTTTCTTTCCAAGGTTGCAAGTCTGATAAGACGCTTCCTATCATGATTTCTCATACATTCCTACTCAACGCTTGAGATGTGTCATGTCGCCAATTAGTTAGCCCATAAAGCACTTTTTGAAGAGGGAACATTACCTTGAATTGTTAGGAACATCTTCAACCATAGGATTATCAGCTCTTGGGGTATTTTCCTACTAAAACCTAATTCAAGAGGTCAAAAATGGCGTCTTTTGTTTGTCTCTGTAGTTAAGTTTTTCAAACTTTACCACAAAGAGGGGCAGCTGTAAACACCCTATTTTTGCCCTAGGAGTCAATAATTTTCAATAATAATCAATTTTCAATTTTTCCTAATTTTTCCCAATTTTTCCCTAATTTAGCATAAAATAATAAAAATGTTCAAAAAATAAAAATAAATAGGAAAACACTTCAATTTTGAAAAATGATTTCGGAAATAGCAATAATGAATAATAAACAATTTTTACAAATTTTTGAAATTTCAAAAAATACAAAAAAATAGAAAAATTGCATTGCATATATGCAATTTGCGAAATAAATAAAATCGCGAAAGTGGGCTAGCCCAGCTGGTCCGGACCATGGCTAGGCGCGCGGGCGGGGGGGTTCGGTCAGACGTTCGAATCGCGGAGGAAGCAGTTTCCGCGTTTTACAATTTTTCGACTTATCCAGGACACGTGGCAGCATCTGATTGGCTTGAAGAAACGCACGTGCCGGGCGCGTGATCGTCTCCTACCTCGAGCCCGAGATCGCCGGCGAAGAAAAAATTCGTATTTCGACCGTTTTGATTCGATTTTTTTTGCACAAATCCAACAGATCTTCAACAAAAATAAGATAAACATTATCTAATTAAAATCAAATCGCAACAAATCGTTGGATGGGCACGAATCGGAGTTGGTTTTTCAACCGAAAATCCGATCAGCTTCAATCGGAGGAAATCCGAGCTTATCCAGCTCGGTTTCAAGCGCCTATAAATAGAGGAGGAGATGAGGAAGCAAGAGCAGAGATCAGAATTGCGAGAGAGAGAGAAAAGAGTGTAGATCGGAGGAAACCCGAAGTTGCGACCGCCGATCGGAGTTGAGCCACCGCAAGGAGACGTTCTGGGAGTAAACCGCCACCACCATCGGATTCAGCACCCTCAAGAAGCTAGGATTCGAGACTTCACCCGCCGCAAGGACCACCGGAACGCCGTGAATGAGCCAACCCCGCTGCCGTGTCCGACCGATCCGATTCGACGACCCGACTGACCCGACCCGCGCACCGACCCGGATCCAAGTAAGTCGGATTTTCCGGACTTTTTTATTTATTTTATTTATTTTGTTTGTTTATTTATTCTAAATTTATTATTGGTTATTATTGTTATTTTTTGTTGTTTTTTGTTATTTAGTTATTAGTTATTTATTTACTTCTATTTTCAATAAATAGGAAAATGTAGAAATTAGGTTTTTTAGGATTTAATAATATAAAATAAAAAAATAAAAAATAATAATAATAAAATGAAGAAAAAAAATAAAAATATTAGGAAAATAATAGTAAAGTTTTAGATTTCAAAATAGGATAGATAATAAACTTAGGATAAAATTTTCAACAAAAATCAAAAATCACAAAAATAACAAGAAAAATCATAAAAAATCATAAAAAGATAAATAAATAAGTTTTAGCACTTAGAAAAATCATTTTCGTCAAATAAATCAAAATTGATGTTTTCCCTACAAAATCATTTTCAGAATGAAATCAAGCTTAGGCTTAGAGTTTTTTTAGGAAAAATCCCAAAAATGGTAAGAACATAAATCGAAAGAAATTTCAAAATTAAAATTCACCAACACACTAAAGATTTTCATAAAAGCGAACTACGGCTTGTTTGATCCTGAGTAGCAGGTACGTAGGCACCCATTCGGGTCAACCCATAAAATAAATGAAAAATCCTTTTTCTAAAATAAATTCAAAGACATAACAAAAATTAACAGAAACACAATGAAACACATTTCTAAAGATGAACAATTTTAGGAGATTAGGTGGTAACCGTATAGGTTTTAATAGGTTAGCCTCCGGACTTAGAAACTCTGGTTTTCCCTTTTTCTCTCTTCTCATAAAAACGAGAAGAAGGAATAACGACGACTAGTAGTCCAAATTAAGACTAATCCGCTCCTTTAGTCTTAATTCACTTTTTCCCAACAACAGTTGGGTGGCGACTCCAAAAATCAAACGAAATTCCTAACTCAAGTCGAGGATCTACATTAGATGAGCATAGGGTCTAGTCTAGATCGGATTAGGAATGGGAATTCAAAAATTAGACTCGACAATGTTCAAAGATGTAAATTCCATGTTGTTCTCAACGCTAGGAGCTTTTATACTAGGGTTACAATTCGTGAAAAACAAGTCCAAAACGACGTAGTTTAGATAAGTAGCGTAAAAACACGAAACAGAACAGGTTGGCCGGCAGGGGATACACGGCCGTGTACATTCCTGGCAACATACACGACCATGTACTTTTGGTCGTGTATCTTTCTATGGATTTGCTTGACTCCATACACGGCTCTGCCTTTTAGCCGTGTGTCTAGCCATGTATGATTCTGTGCAATCTTGGAATTCCTACACGGCCGTGGTTTGAAAATACATGCCCTCTTCAACCCGTGTCTAGTGTGACTTGTATAAAAGCAAGGGTTTTCCCATGGTTCTTCCAATCCGTTCCAACTTCATGGTTGCTCCAATCCTTTCCGGCTTCATGGACATCCTTTATCAACCCGTTAAGTGCTTCCTTGAGTCGTTTCGCTCAACTTCTTGTGATCGGTCCAGGCGGCACTTCAAGAGGATCCACATTCCTTCTTCCGGCTTGACTCTCATCATGAATCTCATCATTCCCCTCCTCTTGAAAAGGATTTGTCCTCAAATCGTCACCTACATCAAAAGGACTTAGATCAGTAACATTAAATGTGGCACTTACTTGATACTCACCAGGCAAATCTATCTTATATGCATTGTCGTTGATGCGCTCAAGAACTTGAAATGGTCCATTGCCTCTAGGAAGTAGTTTAGATCGACGCTGCATGGGAAACCACTCTTTACGTATGTGAACCCAAACCCAATCTCCAGGTTCAAAGACAGCTTGTCGACGACCCTTGTTGGCTTGTTTCACATACTGCTCTATTCGTCGTTCAATGTTCAGCCTTGCCTTCTCATGGATCTATTGAACAAATTCGGCCTTCTTCTTGCCATCTAAATTAACATACTTAGAAATAGGCAAAGGTGATAAATCCAAAGGAGTTAGTGGATTAAAACCATACACAATTTCAAAAGGAGAAAATTTAGTAGCAAAATGCATTGTACGGTTATAGGCAAATTCAACATGCAGCAAACAATCCTCCCAACTTTTAATATTCTTTTTAATTACAAACTTCAACAAAGTAGATAAAGTTCGATTCACTACCTCAGTTTGACCATCAGTCTGTGGATGACAAGTAGTAGAAAACAATAACTTAGTTCCTAACTTAGCCCACAAAGTCTTCCAAAAGTGGCTTAAGAACTTAGCATCCCTATCTGATACAATTGTTATAGGCATACCATGCAATCGCACAACTTCCCTAAAGAATAAATTAGCAATATTACAAGCATCATCCGTTTTGTGATAAGGAATGAAATGTGCCATTTTAGAAGACCTATCAACAACTACAAAAACAGAATCCCGACCATGTCTAGACCTGGGTAATCCTAACAAAAAATCTATAGAAATATCTACCCAAGGCTCATGAGGAATGGGAAGTGGGGTGTAAAGCCCTTGAGGTTGGACTCTAGATTTCGCTTGCTTACACATGACACATCGCTCACAAATCCTCTCAACATCTCGTTTCATGTGAGGCCAATAGAAGTGTTCCTGCAATACCCCTAATGTTTTAGCTACTCCAAAGTGTCCCATTAAACCTCCTCCATGAGACTCCCTCACAAGTAATTCTCAGTTTACTCTCCTTAAACAAGAATCCGTCATGTTTATAAAATTTTCCATGCCCACTCTTCTCACATTGTACATACTCCTCACAAAAATCTCAATCAACAACATATAATTCCTTAATGTGCTCAAAACCAAGCAGTCTAGAACTAAGAGTAGAGATAAGAGTATACCTTCTAGAAAGTGCATCAGCAATGACATTCTCTTTACCTTGCTTGTAGTGGATGACATATGGAAATGTTTCGATGAACTCCACCCAACAAGCATGCCTTTTATTCAGCTTGTGTTGCCCCTTCAAATACTTCAAGGATTCATGATCAGTGTGGATCACGAACTCTTTTGGCCAAAGGTAGTGTTGCCACGTCTCCAAGGCTTGAACCAATGCATATAGCTCCTTGTCGTAAGTAGGGTAATTTAAGGTTGCCCCACTTAGCTTCTCGCTAAAGAATGCAATCGGTCTTCTCTCCTGCATAAGCACTGCTCCAATACCTAATCCTGAAGCATCACACTCAACTTCAAACGTTTTAGTAAAGTTAGGTAAAGCAAGTAACGGCGCCTGACTCAACTTATTTTTAAGCGTCTGAAAGGCCTTCTCTTGTTGCTCTCCCCAACTGAACCCCACATTCTTCTTAATTACCTCAGTAAGTGGTGCTGCAATCCTTCACAAATCTCCTGTAAAAACTCGCTAGTCCATGGAAACTCCGCACATTACTTACATTGGTTGGACTAAGCCATTCTTGGATCACACGAACCTTTTCTTCATCAACCTATATTCCCTGCGCACTAACAACAAAACCAAGAAACATAAGTTTGTCTGTGCAAAAAGTGCACTTCTTGAGGTTAACATATAATTGTTCCTTTCGAAGCACTTCTAAAACATCCCTCAAGTGAGACATATGATCTTCCAAATTTTTACTGTAAATAAGAATATCATCAAAATAGACAACCACAAATTTTCCAATAAATGTCCTCAAAACATGGTTCATAAGTCTCATAAAAGTACTAGGTGCATTAGTTAACCCAAAAGGCATTACTAACCACTCATACAATCCATATTTTGTCTTAAATGCAGTTTTCCATTCATCACCTTCTTACATTCTAATTTGGTGATATCCACTTTTCAGATCAATTTTAGAAAAGACACTAGACCCATGTAACTCATCTAACATATCATCTAAGCGAGGAATGGGATGACGATACTTTACCGTAATGTTGTTGATGGCGCGGCAGTCAACACACATTCTCCATGTCCCATCCTTCTTAGGCACCAAAATCACAGGCACCGCACATGGACTCATGTTTCCTCTTACGTACCCCTTCTCCATTAATTCATCGACCTGCCTTTGGAGTTCCTTTGTCTCCTTCGGATTGCTCCTATAAGCTGGCTTGTTTGGAATCGATGCTCCGGGTACAAGGTCAATCTGGTGCTCAATACCACGAATAGGTGGTAATCCCTTTGGAATCTCCTCAGGGAAGACATCTTCAAAGTCCTGCACAAGAGACATAACCACACTAGGCAAAGAGTTAGATAAGTCGTTAGTAGTCAAACATGTTTCCTTAAAAACCAGCAACAACATAGGTTGCCTCATCACTAACGCTCTCCTTACTACACTCGCTCTTGCCACACAACTCTCCTTTTGCAAGGCTGCCCTCTCCTTTTCACTCACCACCAAAGTTGATCCCCCTTCAACTTGGCCTCTCACACTCTTTCCAGCCTTCCTCTCTTTTTCCTTTTGATCTTGACTTTTATATTCCTTTTTCCTCTTGATAGAGCCATTTTATACTCAATCTTTATAGTATGAATTGTGTTAATTTATTATTGATTTTATAGAAATCATAAGGAAATGGTACTTAATTCTATTATGGTGATAAATCAGGTTAAATGGAGTCAAGGGTGCTAATTCAAGGAAATTAAAGAAGTCATCTACAACTTGGATCAAAGACAAGGATTTACACCGCCGGAGGAAAGTACATAGGCGTGTAGTTGAAGTACACGGCCGTGTACTTGGTTTTGAATCAACAGGAAAATATACAGTTGAAGTACACGGTCGTATATCTATCTAGAAGGAGGCACGGTTTGAGATACGACCATGGAGCAAATCGTGCTACACACTGCATGAGAAGGAGAGAGACACGGCTTGTGACACGGTCGTGGTGGAAGCCGTGGTGGCAACCGTGGTGGAAGCTTGATGAAGCCGTGCCATATACTAAACAAGGAGGAGAAATTGTGGAACATCGACCAGAGGATGACACGGCTTGGGATCTGGCCATGGTGGAAGCCGTGGCACACACTGAACACGGATGAAGAATTGTAGATTACCCACAGAAGAAGGCACGGCTTGACATCTGGCCGTGGTGGAAGATGTGGCACACAGTGGACACGGAAGATGATATGTGAATTATACACAGAGGAAGGCACGGCTTGACCCACGACCGTGTTGTAGGGCGTGCCAGGCGGACGATTATTCACTTCTCGAGATTTACATCAAAAAGGAAATATATTTCCGTATCTTGCTAGCAAAAGATCATCTGTCATTCCCTTAACAATATAAATAGAACTAACCCTAAGGAGTTTTTATCATCATCTTAGAGACAAGAAGGAAGGAAGGAAGCAGAGCAAGGAAACCGGGAACAGAGGCTTATCATGTTTCCACCTTTTATTTTCGTTTTGATGATGAACATGTGTAGCTAAGCAAATTTTCTAGCCAAAGGATCATTGAAGTTTAATTCTTCACGAATTGTGAGATCTAACTGATTTATCTTTAATCTATTCTTTGTTTTTAGATATTCATATATCTTCTGGAAGTTTTGTCAATATTATCTTTGTTGATTAGTATGAATTAGAGCTCTTCTACTCAATTAGCAAGCTAATATATTGTCAACTAGCACGTCAAATCCGTAATTGTTTGATAGTTCTAGTCTCGGTGACACAATAACATGTTTGGTTATAAAATAGATGATCGAATTCATGTTATGGAGATGTATGATCTTATTTAAATAGGTTATCTTATAATCTACTGGCATGAATTGGTGGTCTCTCTAGTTTTTAATGCTATTGATAGATTAAATCCTAAGAGCTTGTTTAGGGTTGTCTAATCGATAAGAGAAATAATCAAAGAGCTTGTCTTGATTATCGAGGAAGTAAGGAGAGATAGGTTGTTAGAGCTTGTTAATAACCATAACCAGTTTATCTTGAAATAAGAATAGAAAACATTTGCATTGATGATCAATTCCTAGAATTAAACTATCTTGATTCCTTTGGCTAGGCTTTTATCAATATTCGATTTTATTATCTGATTTCAATACTATTTTGATTCACAAACAAAACCCCCCCATTTTTCTTTTCCTCTATATTCTCTTTGAATAGAAATATATTTAACCAATCCATGTGGATTCGACCCTACTCACTACTATACGCAAATCATATAATTGTCTAGGAGTAGGTTTTTATTTTTGTTGGATTCGACACCCATCAAATTTTGGCGCCGTTGCCGGGGATTGGTGTCAAATTTATTTCTATTCTTGTATGACTCGTTCTTCTTATACTGGTGCATTTAATTATAATCCAGAGATTGAGAAAACTCTTAAGAGGCTGCGAAGAGAAGCTAGATCATCCCCTGGACTGAACTTGGCATTGGATTTGTCTGATTCATCCATTGATTTTGAAAAAGAAGACGATATGGCAAATCCTGAGAGAACATTGCGAGAATTGGCTGCACCGAATGTGAATCAACAATCACTTTGTATTCACTATCCCGAACTAACTGTTGAATTCGAGTTGAAATCTGGGTTGATACATCTGTTACCCACCTTTCATGGTCTTGAGAATGAAGATCCTCATAAACATTTGAAAGAGTTTCATATAGTGTGTTCTAGTATGAGGCCGCAAGGAATAACCGACGATCAAATCAAGTTACGTGCTTTTCCATTTTCTTTAAGTACTAAAGCTAAAGATTGGTTATTTTATTTGCCTCCAGGTTCTATAACCACTTACACAGATATGGTGAGGCTCTTCTTGGATAAATTTTTCCCCGCGTCTAGAGCCGCTGGTATAAGAAAAGAAATTTGTGGTATCAAACAGAGGGACACCGAGACTCTTCATGAGTATTGGGAGAGGTTCAAGCAACTTTGTGCAAGCTGTCCACAACATGGGATATCTGAGCAACTTCTCATTCAATATTTCTATGAAGGCTTTCTTCCGATGGAAAGGAAGATGATGGATGCTGCAAGTGGAGGCGCCATAGTAAACAAAAGCCCTGGTCAAGCTAGGGAATTGATCTCCATTATGGCTGCTAATTCGCAACAATTTAGGTTTAGGCATGATACATCTTCAAGGAAGGTAAATGAGGTAAGTGTTTCTAACCTTGAACATCAAATTTCTAACCTAACCTCCCTTGTGCAACAGATAGCTCTTGGAAATACACAGCAGGTGAAGGCTTGTGGAATTTGTGCTGCTCCTAATCATCGTACCAACATGTGCCCCACATTGCAAGATGACAATCATGAACACGCCAATGCTGTAGGAGGATTCCCAGGACAGCCACAAAGGAAATATGATCCCTACTCAAATACTTATAATCCTGGATGGAGGGATCATCCTAACTTCAGATATGGCAATAAACCACAAAACTTCCAACAATTCCAACCTAAGCCATCAAACCAAGTATCACAAGCTCCTTCCACATCAGGTATGTCTCCTAAGGAAATTGTTAAATCACTTGCCGTTAATACAAAACAATTTCAGGATAAGACAAAGCAGAGCATCCACAACTTGGAAAATCAGGTAAGCCAACTTGCTTCTTCTATAAACAGGTTAGAAACTCAAGGTAAGTTACCTTCTCAAACTATTACAAATCCAAAGCAAAGCGTTAATGAAATTACCTTGAGAAGTGGAACGAAATTGCAGGGATCAAATGAGAAAGGACACCAAACTAATCTTGAGGAAGAGACTGAGAAAGAAACTGCAACTCCGAGCTAACAAAACAATCAGATCAAAGGATCCCTCATTGAACCACCAAAGGTCATGATAACAGCACCTCCTTTCCCTTCTAGATTAGCGAAAACCAAGAATGAAGCTGAAGAAAAAGAGATTCTTGAAACTTTTCGCAAAGTTGAGGTAAATATTCCTTTGTTGGATGCAATTAAGCAAGTACCTCGTTATGCTAAATTTCTCAAAGAATTGTGCACTAACAAAAGAAAGCTGAAAGGTAATGAAAAGATTAGTGTGGGTGAGAATGTTTCAGCTATTCTTCAAAAGAAGCTTCCTCCTAAATGTAAGGATCCAGGTATGTTTACTATTCCTTGCAAAATAGGTAATCTTGGAATCGCTAAAGCTATGTGTGATTTAGGAGCTTCAATCAATGTTATGCCTTTGTCTGTTTATCAATGTTTGAATGTTGGTCCCTTGAAGGAAACAGGTGTTATTGTTCAACTTGCTGATAGGTCTAATGTTTATCCTGATGGAGTTCTAGAAGATGTTTTAGTACAAGTTAATGGGTTGGTTTTTCCTACAGATTTTTACGTGCTTGACATGGAGAATGATGATTCTCGTAATTTATCAATGATATTATTAGGGAGACCATTTCTTAAGACATCCAGAACGAAAATTGATGTACATGACGGTAACCTCACTATGGAATTTGATGGTGAAGTGATTAAATTTAACATTTATGATGCCATGAAATATCCTAGTGATATTTCTCCTGTTTTTGTTGTGGATGTTATTGACCCATTAACACAGGCTACATTTGATTTGATAGACGATGATGAGTTGAAAATTGTACTTAATAGGAGTCTTACTATTAATGCATTGAAAACTCTTAAGGAGAAGCTTGTAATATCCTCTGATTTGCAGGACAAGATTTAGGAGTTGGAATCATTAAAACCTATCAGGTATGATGTGTCCTACATTAATTTACCCCCTTCTAACACAAGACTTCTTCCCTCTATTGTGCAGGCACCAAAGTTGGAATTAAAACCCCTACCTGAACATCTAAAGTACATTTTCTTAGGAGAAAATGAGACTCTTGCTGTGATAGTCTTTAACAAATTAAGTACTTTAGAAGAAGAAAAGTTGATTCGGGTGTTGAGTATAAAGAAGCCATTGGATGGTCCATAGCTGATATCAAAGGACTAAGCCCCTCCACATGCATGCACAAGATTTTAATGGAAGATAATTTCAAACCTTCAAGGGAAGTTCAGCGTCGTTTGAATCCGCCTATGATGGAAGTAGTTAAGAAAGAGATCTTGAAACTTCTTGATGCAGGTATGATCTATCCAATTTCCGACAGCAAATGGGCAAGTCCAATTCAAGTTGTTCCAAAGAAAACGGGCTTAACTATGATTGAAAACTCTGATGGTGAGTTAATTCCTACTTGGGTTCAGAATGGATGGAGGGTTTGTGTTGATTACAGGAAGTTAAATGCGTTAACTAGAAAAGATCACTTTCCTCTTCCTTTTCTTGATCAAATGCTTGAATGTTTGGCTGGCCATTCTCACTATTGTTGTCTTGATGGTTATTCAAGTTTTCATCAAATTCCAGTGGCACCGGAAGATCAAGAGAAGACTGCTTTCACTTGTCCATTCGGTACTTTTGCATATCGAAGGATGCCTTTTGGGCTCTGCAATGCCCCAGCCACATTCCAAAGGTGTATGGTTAGTATATTTTCAGATTATGTGGAGAATATCATAGAGGTTTTCATGGATGACTTCACTGTCTATGGTAACTCTTTTGATTCATGTTTGATTAACCTTACAAAAGTGCTTCAAAGATGTATAGTAAGAATCTTGTGTTGAATTATGAAAAATGTTACTTTATGGTTGAACAGAGTCTCATTTTAGGTCATATTGTATCTTCTAAGGGGCTTAAAGTCGATAAAGCTAAAGTAGAATTGATTAAATCTCTACCTTACCCTGTAAATGTATGGGAAATTCGCTCTTTTCTTGGGAGGGCAGGATTCTATCGACGCTTCATCAAGGACTTTTCCAAGATTACTCAACCCCTATGCCGATTACTGCAAAAAGAAGTGACATTTGAGTTCAATGAGGCATGCAAGAACGCTTTTGACGCATTGAGGGAGAAGTTAACTTCTGCTCCAATCATCCAACCACCTGACTGGGCCCTCCCCTTTGAAATTATGTGTGATGCGAGCAATTATGCAATTGGAGCTGTTCTTGGCCAAAGAGTTGGGAGAGCCTCTCATGTCATTTATTATGCTTCCAGAACATTAGATAGTGCTCAATGCAACTATTCCACGACGGAAAAAGAACTCTTGGCTGTTGTTTTTGCATTAGAAAAATTCAGATCGTATTTACTTGGTACTAAGGTAATTGTTTACTCTAATCATGCAGCTCTCAAATACCTGCTCGCGAAGAAGGAGGCGAAACCAGGACTTATTCAATGGATACTCCTATTACAAGAGTTTGATCTGGAAATACGTGATAGGAAAGGCTCGGAAAACTTAGTTGCCGACCACCTCAATAGAATACCTATCAGTGAAGGGTCCACACAAATACAAGATGATTTTCCATATGAGTATCTCTTTTCTATTCAAAAGACAATTCTGTGGTATGCTGATATTGTCAACTATTTGGTTACTAAGACACTACCAAGTGATTTGTGTAGGGCTCAAAAAGATAAAATTAAAAGTGATGTTAAGTACTATGTATGGGATGATCCGTATTTGTGGAAA
This sequence comes from Laguncularia racemosa, assembly GCA_037954665.1. Taxonomy (NCBI): domain Eukaryota; kingdom Viridiplantae; phylum Streptophyta; class Magnoliopsida; order Myrtales; family Combretaceae; genus Laguncularia; species Laguncularia racemosa. Next base: position 11,965 of record JBBMOL010001036.1, read on the forward strand.
CATTGTGCTGATCAGATCATTAGAAGGTGTATTTCTCAAGACGATATTCCTTCCGTCTTGCAATTTTGTCACTCATATGCATGTGGTGGACATTTTGGCCCTAAGAGGACAGCTTAAAAGGTATTAGGGTGTGGTTTGTTTTGGCCATCATTATTTCGTGATTCATTTATGTTTTGTAAGTCTTGTGAACGATGTCAAAAAATTGGCAACTTAGGACGTAGAGACCAAATGCCACTTACCTCTATTCTTGCTTGTGAAATATTTGATATATGGGGTATTGACTTTATGGGTCCTTTTCCTCCTTCTTTCGGTAATGTTTACATCCTCCTTCCTATGGATTATGTTTCAAAATGGGTAGAAGCCAAAGCGACCCGAACTAATGATGCCAAAGTTGTTGTAGATTTTGTTAAATCTCATATTTTTGCTAGGTTCGGGACACCAAAGGCTCTTATCAGTGATCGTGGTACACACTTTTGTAATAGAATAGTGGAAACTCTACTTAAAAGGTACAAGGTCACTCATCGCACTTCCACCGCATACCACCCTTAAACCAATGGATTGGTAGAAGTTTCAAATTGAGAAATCAAGTCTATTCTGGAAAAAACCGTCAATCCAAGCAGGAAGGATTGGAGCAAAAGACTTGATGATGCATTATGGGCCTACCGGACAGCTTATAAGACCCCAATAGGTATGTCTCCTTACCATCTGATATTTGGCAAACCATGTCATCTCCTTGTGGAGCTGGAACATAGGGCGTACTGGGCTGTAAAACAATGTAATATGCGAATGGATGAGGTTGGTGAGCACAGAAAACTTCAATAACAAGAACTTGAGGAAATTCGAAGAGAAGCTTATGAGAGTACTAAAATCTACAAGGAAAAAACAAAGGATTTTCATGATCAAATGATTTCCCGAAAGAATTTTTCTGTAGGTCAAAAAGTATTACTTTATCATTCTTGATTGAAGTTGTTTCCTGGAAAATTACAATCGCGGTGGATTGGTCCTTTTGTTATCACTGACATATTCTCACATGGTGCAGTTGAAATCGCAAGTCTTGAAACTGGTAAGAACTTCAAAGTCAATGGTCATTGCTTGAAACCTTTTTATGAAGGATTTCAAGTATGTAATATTGAAGAAACCAGTTTAACTTACCCCGAGTATTGTGATTAATTACAGGAACGTCTAGCCAAAGACATTAAAGAAAGGCGCTTCATGGGAGGCAACCCATATCAATTTATTTTATTTTGTTTTGATTTGATTTTAGTTCAGTTTTGATTTTTTCTGATTAGCTGTAGCAAGGATACATATCATCAGATGACACTCTCTAGTGCTTAAGGGGAGAACTCCAACTACTCTACACTTCATACCAGGGAAGTACCAGTATTCCTTTTCTCTTATTCTCTAATGTTCCTTGTGTTGTTAATTCCTCTTTAATTGTGCTGAATTAGGAACAGTGAGGACACTGTTCAAACTAAGTGTGGGGGAGAGGATAATAAAATATAGAGAATATAGAATTGACTCATACTTTGAATGTTTGTCCTTAAGCAATTTTAAGCCAAATTTTTCAAAATTATCATGAAATCTAGATATTGTACTAAATGTTGTAATAAGCATCTACAAAATGTGAAATTGACTTGTTCAAATGCTTTACTCACCCACTGCTGTGATTAGAATACTTGGTTAAAATTAAGTAGTGAAATCTTTAAGAAACAAATTTACCTTGTATTTAGCTTTAGAATTGGAAGTCTAAGAGTAAGTCGAGTCCCTAAGTGAAAAATAAACAAGTTTACTTCTAGGTTATATCAGCTACTGTATACTCTTTGAAGTTGCTTGTTATAACACTTAGTGAAAAAAAAAAAAAAAAAAGAATCAAGCATAGCCAATACTCCAATGATTCAAGTAATTGAGTTAAGAGTATTCAAACTTGAATGTTAGAGTGAGGAAGAGTCCATAGGGGTATCTCAAAACCCGGTCACTTGAGTGACGAGCTCGGGATGTTGCCGACTCAATGAACTCACTATAACAATAAGGGCGAAAAAGGTGAAAGTTAATGAAAAGAAGCGGGCAAAAACACGTCAAAATATATGCTTGATTAAATCATAAGAACATGAATGTAAAGATTCATTGAATGAAACAAGACTTATAACAAAAAGGGAGAAAATCTAGGGAAAGAGTTGATACCATATGCTTTTACTTTATGCTGCAAAGATTATATGTTTGCTAATATCCAATGAAGTTTAATTGGGTGTTTTTCCTTATTGGATTAAGTATTTACTTTTGGAATAAAAATTCTTTTGCTAAACATGAGGATTAAAGTTTGTTTTGTTTAAATTAGTTATTAAATTTTTTCCATGGTAATTTGATCACAGGAAACCGGTTTGGTTGAAGTAGTAGACATTAAAATTACAAGTCATGAATTATAAATGAATAGATGCTTGAAATGATGAAAAGAAATTTTTGTATAATCTATGACGGATTTCCCAATTGATTTGATTCAATTGCTTGAGGACAAGCAAGAGTTTAAGTGTGGGGGAATTTGATAGAGCCATTTTATACTCAATCTTTATAGTATGAATTGTGTTAATTTATTATTGATTTTATAGAAATCATAAGGAAATGGTACTTAATTCTATTATGGTGATAAATCAGGTTAAGTGGAGTCAAGGGTGCTAATTCAAGTAAATTAGAGAAGTCATCTACAACTTGGATCAAAGGCAAGGATTTACACCGCTGGACGAAAGTACATAGGCGTGTAGTTGAAGTACACGGCTGTGTACTTGGTTTTGAATCAATAGGAAAATACACGGTTGAAGTACACGGCCGTGTATCTGTCTAGAAGGAGGCACGGTTTGAGATACGGCCATGGTGCAAATCGTGCTACACACTGCATGAGAAGGAAAGAGACATGGCTTGTGACACGGCCGTGGTGGAAGCTTGATGAAGCCGTGCTATATACTAAACAAGGAGGAGAAATTGTGGAACATCGACCAGAGGATGACACGGCTTGGGATCTGGCCGTGGTGGAAGCCGTGGCACACACTGAACACGAATGAAGAATTGTAGATTACCCACAGAAGAAGGCACGACTTGACATTTGGCTATGGTGGAAGATGTGGCACACAATGGACACGGAAGATGATATGTGAATTATACACAGAGGAAGGCACGGCTTGACCCACGACCGTGTTGTAGGGCGTGCCAAGCGGACGATTATTCACTTCTCGAGATTTACATCAAAAAGGAAAGATATTTTCGTATCTTGCTAGCAAAAGATCATTTTCCATTCCCTTAACAATATAAATAGAACTAACCCTAAGGAGTTTTTATCATCATCTTAGAGACAAGAAGGAAGGAAGGAAGCAGAGCAAGGAAACCGGGAACAGAGGCTTATCATGTTTCCACCTTTTATTTTTGTTTTGATGATGAACATGTGTAGCTAAGCAAATTTTCTAGCCAAAGGATCATTGAAGTTTAATTCTTCACGAATTGTGAGATCTAACTGATTTATCTTTAATCTATTCTTTGTTTTTAGATATTCATATATCTTCTGGAAGTTTTGTCAATATTATCTTTGTTGATTAGTATGAATTAGAGCTCTTCTACTCAATTAGCAAGCTAATATATTGTCAACTAGCACGTTAAATCCGTAATTGTTTGATAGTTCTAGTCTCGGTGACACAATAACATGTTTGGTTATAAAATAGATGATCGAATTCATGTTATGGAGATGTATGATCTTGTTTAAATAGGTTATCTTATAATCTACTGGCATGAATTGGTGGTCTCTCTAGTTTTTAATGCTATTGATAGATTAAATCCTAAGAGCTTGTTTAGGGTTGTCTAATCGATAAGAGAAATAATCAAAGAGCTTGTCTTGATTATCGAGGAAGTAAGGAGAGATAGGTTGTTAGAGCTTGTTAATAACCATAACCAGTTTATCTTGAAATAAGAATAGAAAAAATTTGCATTGATGATCAATTCCTAGAATTAAACTATCTTAATTCCTTTGGCTAGGCTTTTATCAATATTCGATTTTATTATCTGATTTCAATACTATTTTGATTCACAAACAAAACCCCCCCATTTTTCTTTTCCTCTATATTCTCTTTGAATAGAAATATATTTAACCAATCCCTGTGAATTCGACCCTACTCACTACTATACGCAAATCATATATTTGTCTAGGAGTAGGTTTTATTTTTGTTGGATTCGACACCCATCACCTCTCATTGTCTTTTGCTCTCTCACTCTCACTCTGCTTTTCACTCACCTTATGTTTTGCAAAAGACTGTTGTAGCTGCAACTGGTCCTCATATACTTGTTTAGGTGTTAACGGTTTAAAATTAAAGCTTTTCCCTTGGTAAACAAGCGTATACTTGTTAGAAAAGCCATCATGAACAACCTTCCTATCAAATTGCCATGGCCTCCCCAACAACACATGACATACTTGCATTGGCACTACATCACATAACACCTCATCCTCATATCTTCCAGTGCGAAAACCAATCAAGGCTTGCTTACTCACCTTAGTCTCACCACTATCATTCAACCACTGCAACTTATATGGACTAGGGTGTCTAACAGTTTTGAGCCCCAGCCTCTCAACAATAAAATTACTCACTACATTGGTGCAACTTCCCCCATCAATAATCAAACTGCAAATGTGATCTCCTTGATAACATCTAGTATGAAATATATTCTCTCTTTGCACCTCCTCTTCTTCCGTCACCTGCAAATTCAACGCTCGCTTCACTACTGCCACTAGCCTTCCCATTGCAGGCTCTTCATCATCACTAGCATCCTCTAATGGAGGCATATCATCTTCTTCACTATCCCCCTCAGTCTCATACTCACCATCATCACGCAAAATCATCACACGCCTATTTGGACATTGACTAGCAATATGGCCTCTACCTTGACATTTAAAACATCTAATGTCACGATTTCTAGAAGTAGAAGATTCGGGGTTACCTTGATTACCAGGATTAGAACCCGCTTGTCTCAGCTCCCCTTTTGGTTTGGTGGGTAAAGGCTTTTCTTCCTTCTTCCATTGATTAGTCTTCCAAGTGGATGAACCACTACCCTGTTGCAACCGTGCATTACTACTACCTCTCCTCTTATGCTGGTTCTCAACCTTTATAGCCATGTGGACCATATCCTCCAATTCTACATAATGCTGCAATTCAACAACATTTTGGATTTCTCTATTCAACCCCGCAAGAAACCTAGCCATTGTAGCCTCTCTATCCTCCTCTACATTCGCCCTAATCATAGTGACTTCCATCTCCTTGAAATACTCATCTACACTTCAGCTTCCCTGCCTAAGAGTTTGCAACTTGTTGTGCAATTTACGATAGTAATACGCAGGTACAAACCGCTTCTTCATCACTCTTTTCATCTCCTCCCAAGACTCAATAGGTGGCTCGCCACTCCTTCTCCTATTCAACATTAATTGATCCCACCACACTATAGCATAATCTGAAAATTCAATGGCAGCAAGTTTCACCTTCTTTCTCCCACTATAGTTGTGACAATCAAACACCATCTCCACCTTTTTCTCCCACTCTAAATACGCCTCGGGATCATTCTTCCCTTGGAAAGGAGGAATCTTCATCTTTATGCTACTCAATTGATCATCCTCTCTATTCCTATCTCCTCTATCTTCCTAATCTCGAGTTCCTCTATTCCGACCACTATAACCTCTATAACTCCCAACAGAAGGCTCATCAAAGTCATCATCCGTCATTTCATCTCCACCCCTCGGTACTCTCCTAGAACGACTCTCCCTCTTATGCCCTTGGAATACGTTTGTGGATTGCTCTAGTCTTTGCTCTACCGTCTCATGAATTTGTTCCATTCCCTCTTGGAACATCCTCTTCATTTCTCCCCTCAACGCCTCAATCACTAACCTAGCATCAAACCTTCCCCTCTCACCTTCAGGAGAATGTTGTCTCGACATAGTCCCTGCAGAAAAGATTAGTACTAACACAAATATATATATAATTAAACCTCACGATACACTCCCTTACGTGTTTCGCTCAAATGATGATATCACACAGTCACTCGTGTATTCTCACAAATAATGATGATATCAACTCGCCAATTTCCTCTTCTCAATTCTCTTGGAACTAACCCGAACTACACCAATTTCCTTCCGTAGAATTCAAAACAACTCTAGGGTTCGTAAATTTTCCTCTATTTTTCTATCCGAATTTTTTTTTTTGTCGTGATTTTACTCTCTTTTTTTTTAACAATCGCCTAGTTAATATTACACTATCAAAAGACAATAAATACTACGAAATTGAATACGATAATTGATATGAACGATTGGAGTTAGGGTTTTTGATATTACCTTCCTCAACCGAACTTGATGTTTTGACAAACCTAAGCTCTGATACCAAACTGATACGAACTACGCCAACCCGTGACGAAACCCAATACCAATACGTTCGGAAATCCATTGCCTAAGACGCCCAAACACCTAAAGTGGAAACCGCGACCCGTTGTCTATAAGCGAGACAAGAACCTTGGTATAAAGTGAAGACGCCACAATTGGGATGAAAGACCGATTGATAAGTAGGGATGAACGCTACGGAAATCAATTCGATAAGTTCGATTTAGTTCTTGAAGAACCAAGAGAGGTGCCTCTCAAAAGTGTTTAATGTTCAAAGATGTAAATTCCATGTTGTTCTAAACCCTAGGAGCTTTTATACTAGGGTTACAATTCGTGAAAAACAAGTCCAAAACGACGTAGTTTAGATAAGTAGCGTAAAAACACGAAACAGAACAAGCTGGCCAATAGGGGATACACGGTCGTGTACATTCCTGGCAACATACACGACCGTGTACTTCTGGTCGTGTATCTTTCTATGGATTTGCTTGACTCCATACACGGCCGTGCCTTTTAGCCGTGTGTCTAGCCGTGTATGATTCTGTGCAATCTTGGAATTCCTACACGGCCGTGCCTTGAAAATACACGCCCTCTTCAACCCGTGTCCAGTGTGACTTGTATAAAAGCAAGGGTCTTCCCATGATTGTTCCAATCCGTTCCAACTTCATGGTTGCTCCAATCCTTTTCGGCTTCATGGACATCCTTTATCAACCCGCTAAGTGCTTCCTTGAGTCATTTCGCTCGACTTCTTCTGATCAGTCGAGGCGGCACTTCAAGAGGTGATGGGTGTCGAATCCAACAAAAATAAAACCTACTCCTAGACAATTATATGATTTGCATATAGTGGTGAGTAGGGTCGAATCCACAGGGATTGGTTAAAGATATTTCTATTTAAAGGGCAAAAAGATGAAAAGAAAACGAGGGGGGGTTTGTTTATGAATCAAAATAAAGTCGAAGCAAGATAATAGAATCGTATATTGATAAAAGCCTAGCCAAAGGAATCAAGATAGTTTAATTCAAGGAATTGATCATCGATGCAAATGTTTTCTATTCTTATTCCTAGATAAACTGGTTATGGTTATTAACAAGCTCTAACAACCTATCTCTTCGTACTTCCTCGATAACCAAGAGAAGCTCTTTGATTATTTCTCTTATCGATTAGACAACCCCAGACAAGCGCTTAGGATTTAATCTACCAATAGCATTAAAAACTAGAGAGACCACCAATTCATGCCAGTAGATTATAAGATAACCTATTTAAACATGATCACACACCTCCACAACATGAATTCGATCATCTATTTTATAACCAAACATGTTATTGTGTCACTGAGACTAGAACAATCAAACAATTACGGATTTGACGTGCTAGTTGACAATATATTAACTTGCTAATTGAGTAGAAGAGCTCTATTCATACCAATCAACAAAGATAATAATGACAAAACGATCAGAAGATATATGAATATCTGAAAACAACGAATAGATTAAATACAAGTCAATTACACCTCACAATTCGTGGAGAATTAAACATCTATAACCCTTTGGCTAGAAAAGTAGCTAGCTACTCATGTTCATCAACAAAACGAAAATAAAAAGTAGAGACATGATGAACCCGGTTGCCTGCTCTGCCTCCAAGATGGTCCAAGGTTCTTCAAGATCCAAAGATTCCAGATTAAAGATTAAAAGTTACCCTCACCCTCTAGGTTGGTTTTATTTAATTGTAAGGGGGGCTGTGATCTTTTGCTAGCAGAACGAAAATATCTTTCTTTTTTAAATTTTTTTTGGCCCCCCTTTTTGGGGGGTTTTTTTTTTAAAAAATTCTCTTTTTTTTTAAAAAAAAAAATTTTAAAAAAGAAAATGGTTTTGTCAAAGTGGAAAAAAAAGGGTTTTTAAAACTTTAGAAGGAACTAATTTTTTTTAAATTCAAGGGTTTTTTTGGGTGCATTTTTCATTAACTTATCATGGTTTTTATTTTAATACCGCTAAAATTATTTTGTTTTTGATGGGGAGATTATGTTTAAACCTTTTTTGAAACCGGGGGGTTTTGGTTTTATAAAACCCCATAAAATTTGGAGGAACCACCCGGGAGTATTTTAAATTTTTTTTGGAAATTTTAAAAAATTTTATTGTCCCAAATAAAAAAGTTTTTGGGGGCACTAGATTGATTAAATGGAAACTCCAAAAAAAATTTATTAACTTAAAAAGGGGTGAAATTTTTACCCCGGGGTAAACAGAAACGACTGTTAATTCCCAAACAAAAGATAAATCAACTTACCTCTTTCTGGAATTACACTAAACCTTTTTTTAAAAAGACAGCTCTCATTTTCTTAACAAAGAAAAAAGAGATTCCCCGGTTCCTTTTCTCAAATGGTAAATTCTCAAAAAAGGAGTTTAAAAGGTAATCCTAATTTTTTTCCTTTAAAATTTTTTTTTCCCCAAAAGTGATTCCCTAAACTAGAATTTTTTTTTTTCCAGAGTTCAGCGGAAAAAATCCCCTTTTAAAATTTAAAAAACACCCAAGTGGAAAAAGGTCTTTGGAAAATTGTACCAACCTTCTTTTTTCCAAGTAAAAGGAAAATTGTCCTTTCTCACGAAATTATTTTTTTTCCTTTTAAAAAAATTTGAGTTTAAAAAATCAGGCTTCATTTGGAATCCCCAAATTTTTTTTTCCATTTGAACACGGTTTAAACCAAAATTTTTAGCCTAAGTGGTCTCTTTGCGGGAAAAAAACCCTTTAGGGGGATTTAAAGTCCAAACCAAACCGCTGATTTTTTACCCCCCTTTTTCCCTTTCCCTTTTTTTCCCCTTGTCTTTCAATTTGGGGTGCATTCTAAGATTAATTGGAAAATTTTTTTTTCCTTTGGTTTAAAAACCCCTTAAAAGAATAAACCTCCAAAAGTTTTAAAAATTAAATCAAAAATAATTGCCAAATTAAACCCAAAAAGAAAAAAAAAACCTTTTATTCCCCCAAACCCCAAAAAAAGTCAAATTAATAAAATTGGGAGCGTAAAATTGGGGAAGACGGCGTTCGAAATAATTAAAAGTAATTGGTCCCCGGGAACCAATAGAGTACTAGATCTATTGCAATTTTTCCCAAATATCTATGTTTAAAAAAGGGGTTTTGAAATGTCTAATTAAAAATTTAACTTAAAGCAACAAAAAATTTTGAAGAATCATCTTTATAAAAAAGGGAAATTAGAATTCCCCTAGATATGTTAATAAATTGTCCCAATTAAAATTTTTTTTTTTAAATTTTTAAAAAAATTTTTTAGGATTGACCTCAAATTTTTGCCCCCCCCAAAAAAAAAAAATTATGTTTATTTCACCTCCCGAACAAACAAAACCCAAAAATTAACCCCAACCATTGTTTTTTAACAAGAAACATTGCCCCCCCCCCCCCCCCAAACCCCCCCCCCAATTCCTTTTAAAAAAACCCCAAATTAAAAAACAATTAAAAAAAAAATTTTCCCGATAAAAATTTCTAAAATATAATGAAAAAAAATTAAATCAAAAAATTCAATTTAAAAAATTTTTTAAAACCATATATAAATGCCCAAAACCTTTTTTAAATTTTGGGTTTATCCCAAATTACAAAGATTTTAAAAAAATTTTAAATAATTGGGATAAAAAAAATTAAATAAATGGGAATGGAATTTAAATTAAACCAAATTAAAAAAAATTAAAACAAAAAAAAAATAAAAAGGAAAAAATTTTTTTTTAAAAACTTTAAAATTCCCCAAAAAAACCCCGAATTCTTAATTGAAACAAAAAAAAAAAAAATTTTTTCTCCCCAAAAAAAAAATCAAAGTCCGGAAAATTTAAAGATCAAAAAAGAAAAGGGAAAAAGGTTTTCAAAAAAAGGAGGATTTTCCCAAAAAAAAAAAGGGATTTAAAGGTTCACCAAGGGGGGAAGATAAAGAGGGGGGGAAGGGGGGTTTTTTTTGGGGGTTAAGGCAATTAATTTTTGATTTTTGGGGGCCCGAAGGTTCCAGTAATGGGGCCCTCAAGGGGGTTTTTTTTCTTTTTTTTAAAACCGGCCCCAACCGGGGTTTTAAAAATCCTTGTCATTTTTTAATTTTTTTAAAAAATTAATAATTTAATTTTTTTTGGGCCAAAAATTTTAAATAAATACCTTAATAAAAAAACATATTTTTTTTTTTTTTTAAAATAATTTTAAATAAAAAAAAAAAATATAAAAAATTGTGCTTATCAGAAAATTTTAAAGTTAAAAATTTTTAAATTTAAAAATTTTAATTTTTTGTTTAATTTTTAACCCTTTTTCCCAAAGGCCCATAAAACCGGAAAAAAAAAAATAAAAAAAAAAAACTTTTTTCCCAGTTTAGAAAAGAATTTTATCCAAAAAAAAAATTTTTCCCTAAAAAAAATTTCTTATTGGGAAAAAAGATTAATCCCTTCGAAAGAAAAAACAAAATAACTCTTTCAATATTCTTTTTTCTTTTTTTTCTTATTGTTTAAATTTTTTCTTTTGCTATTCCCGACTTTTTAGGGTTTTCCCCCTTTTCTAACTTTTCCTTTTTGTTTTTCTTAATATTCATTAATGGAAAGGCTATTTTTCTTTTTTAGTCCCCCAGGATTTCCCCCTTTTTCCTTAAGGGTTTAAATTTAAATTATTGAATTTAATTTTTTTGATTCTTTTTTTTTTTTCAAATTTTAAGACTTTTCCCAAAAATTTTAAAAGTAACATAGTAAAAACCTTTAAATTTTTTTTTTTATTTTTAATACTTTTCCAATTCCATTTTGCAATTAAATAAAATTTTTTTCTTAAAAATTAACTTTAATTTTAACCCTTTATTTAACCAGAGTGGGGGGAAACATTTTAAAATCAATTCCCCATTTTTAATGATTCCATTTTTCAATTAACAAAAATTTTGAAAAAAAATTCTTAAAATTGAAAAAACAAAAATTTGGTATAAATTGTTTTTTTTTCCAATTTTTTAAAAATTCCCCCCCAATTTTAACTGTCCCCATATCCAAATTACACTGAAAGAGGTTAAGGAACATTAAGGATAAAAAAGGAAAAAATTTCTTTCCCCAATTTGGGGGTTTTCTCCCCTTAAATGGAAAGTATCGATTAATCCTTCCATGATCCAAAGATTTTAAAACTCCTCCAAAAAACCCAAATAAATAAAAAAAAAAAAAAAGAAAAACAAACAAATTTTTTTTTTTTTGCTGGGTTTCCTCCCAGAAACCTTTCTTTTTCGCCCCTTGGGATTTCTCTGATTTGGATAAAGGTTTTTGATTTTTGGGGCCTTTGGGATTTAAAAACATCCCCAAAAAAAATGGGGAAGCTAGGTTTTTTGGACATAAAGTTTTAAAAAAATTTTTTTCCCCCAAAATTTCCCTAGTGGGGGGGGGCCCAAAACACAATTTCTTTTGAATTTTAAAATGGCCCCCTATTATTTTAAAAATTAAAAAACCCCCCTTTCAAAACACTAAAAATGCGGAAAAACCCCCCATTAAAATTTTAATAAAAAAAAATTCAAAACTCCCCCGGGAAAAAAAAACGTCGTAAAAAAGAACCCTTTCCTTTTTAAGGGGCACTTTAAAAATTTATAAAAAAAAAGGCTGACTTTTGAAACCTTTTCCCCAAGGTTTTCATTTCCAAATTTTTCCATTTTTTAAGGGTATAAACAAAACCCGGGTTTTATTTGGGGAAAATTTTCTAAAAATTAAAACTAACTTTTTTTTTCATTCCTTTTTGGGGTTTTTTGCTGTCTTTAAAATCTCAACCAGTTTTTTTAAAAGACAAGCAAAAATATTTTTCCTCAAAATTTTAAAATTCCAAAAAAATTTTTTTTTTTTTTTTCTTGTTTTTTCCAAAATTTGGGGGGAAAATTTTTAAATTTCCCTTTTTAACTAAAATTGTTTTTTTTCTTTTTTTAGAGTTAATTTTCTTTCTTTGCTTTCCCCCTTGAGGGTCCCCATTTATTGCAATTTTTTCACTTTTAAAATTTGTGTAACCTTTTTTGGGGTTTTAAAAGTTTGGAAAAGGAAAAACCTTTTTCTTTGTTTAACCGGGGTTCTTTTTGTTTCCCTTTAACTTTCGTTTTCCTCCCTTTTTTTTTATTAACAAAACTTAAAAACCCAAAAATACTAATGGGGGGTTGGGGTATTTTGTAGGCGCTGGAAATTTAAAAAATTGAGGGATTTCCAATTGATTTTTGGGGAAACCCCCATGGGTTTGATTTGAAAATCATCTTTTTTTCCCCGCTTTTCCTAAAATCCCCCAGATTGGGGTTATGGTTGATTTAAGGGGGAATTTTTAGGGGGCCCAAAAAACCAAAGTTACCTGCGTGTTTTTTTAAAAAAAATTGGACAAAGGGGGGTTGTTTGTTTGTTTAAGGGGGCCAATTCCTCTTTTTTTGAAATTACTGCCTCCCAAAATTTTTTGGGAAGGAGAAAAAGGGTTTCCCCCAGTTGGGGGTTTTTTAAGGGTCCCCTTGAGACCCCTTTTCCCCCCTGGGGGAAAAGGTTTAAAAAAATTTGGAATGGGTTTTAAATCCCATTTGGGGGGGCCTTCCCCAAATTGCAATTCCAAATATAAGGTTTTTTCCCATTTTCCCAAAATTTTTTCTTTTTACCAGGGGGAAACGGGAAATTTTCCAAAAAATTTAATATTCCCCTTGGAGAAATGGAAACAAATCAACCCAAATTTTTTTTTTTCTTAAAAAAAAGGAAAAACACTTATTTGAGTGGGTTTTGGGCCCTTTTAAATAGCAATTAGCTTTTAAAAAATTTTTTTAAAAATTTATCTAAACAAAAGGGGGGTTTGAGTGTCAAATTTTTCAACCAAAAAAATTTTTTGGGAATGAAAAAAAGTGGGGTTGATTCATCGGGCCCCCAAAACTCCCTGTTTTGGGATTTGATACTCTTTTTTTCCAAAAAAAAAATTTATGAAAAACCTCCAATTTTTTTGGGGTGACATTTCCCCCGGGCCTTTTTAATTTAATTCCCGGAAATTTTGTTTCATGCTGAAAGGGAAAACATACGAATGAAATTTTTACACCAATCCCGGAAGGGAAAATTTGATGGGGTTTTTTCCCTCCTACCCTCAATTTAATTTTCATTAGGGGGGGGAGGGGCGATTCCACGGGGGTTAAAAAACCCTTTTTAAAAGGGAAAAAGATAAAAAAAAAGATTTTTTTAAAAAAAAAATAAATCAACAAAATAAAAATTATATTATAAAAACCCGCCCAAAAAACAAATTGTTTTTTTCAAAAGTATATAAATGTTTTTTTAAATTTTTTAAAATAAAAAGGTTTGGTTTTTAAAAAAGTTAAAAAACCATCCTTTGGAAAAATTTTTAACCAAAGAATTTTATATTTTTAAAGTTTTAACCCCCCCAAAATTTTTTAAAAACCCCAAACAAAAAATTTTTGAAAAACCCAAATTATGAAAAAAATTAAAAAAACCATTTAAAATGTACCCCCCAAAATAATTGTAAAATTTTTAAAAAAAAATTTTTTTAGGATAGAAAAATCAAAAATTTTTGGTTTCTCTAAAAAAAAAACCAATTTTATAAAACCATTTTCCAAACAACAAAAAATAATTAAAACACAAAAAATTAAAAAAAGAAACAAGATTTTTTTAAACAAGTCAATTAACCTAACCAATTATGGGGAAAAAAAACTCATAAATTTCTAAAATCTTACTACCAGTTCTTAACAAAAAAAAATAAAAAAAAAATTGAAACCGGGCCTCCCCTTTTAAATTCCAATTTTTTCAAGTCCCAAAACCAATTAAAGTTAAAAATTCCCCCCCAGGGTTTTTTTAAATTTAAGGGGGGGCATTACTTTTTTAAAAAGTAAAAAAATTCTTTTTTTCCAAAAATTTAAATAACTTGCTTGGGATAAACCCTGGGGGAAATCCTTCCCGTTCAAATTCAAAATCTTTTCCCTTGCCACCCCCACCCAAAAGGCTTTTTTTTGGGTTTTTTAGACTAAATCTTAACCCCAGGGGACCAGGTTCTAACCAAAGAGATTAACCTTACCCGGAGTCCAATTTCCCCCGTCCATTTTGGAAAGGTTCCCTTGGGCCGTGCCAAATGTTTGGAATTCAAAGGGCCCGGATTAAGGTTTTTTCCCCCGGTTTTCCCCTTTAAAAGGGCCGGGTTTAAAACCGCCCCGCCCCTCCCGGGGGAATCCTTGTCTTTAACCAATTTGAACTTCTCAATTTACTTAATTTACCCTTTTTCCAAAACCCGATTTTCACCAAAAAATTAATACCCTTCCCTTTTTTTCTATAAAATAATAATTAAATTTCCCAAAACATAAAATTTAAATTAAAAATTTTTTCCAAAATCCCCAAAACCCTTTTTCCTTACCCTCAAATTCATCACCCCTCTTAATTAAAGCTTATCCCCAAAAAACAGTTCCCTTTCAAAACCCCAGCAAAATTTCTTTTCAACCATAAATAAATTTTTTGCATTTTTAAACCCCACCCGTACTTTCCCTAAAAACCCCTTCCCATGTTTCCCCCCCAAAAAATTTCCTTTAAAAATTTAAACCCCCTTTTCTCTTTATCCCCTTAAACTCTTAAAAAATAAATTTTTTTAGATTTTTAACCCCCAGCACAAACCCCTTTCCCTTTTTCCATTTTGTTTTTGTTTTTTTAAAAATTTAGCGCAATTTCCCCCTCAAATTTAACAAAGTTTAAAAAAACCCCTTTCCAAAAACCCCCAAACACCCAAATTGAATTCCAAAACCCAAAATTGAATTCGAGAAATTTTTCAAAAAAAATTTTCCAATTTTTCCAACCCAACGGCAGTATTGAATTAAAACTACAATTGAATTGAGATTCAACTGCCTTACCAATTTAACCCGCGTTGATTCACAAATCCACCAACCTTCGCTCTGATACCAAATGATACGAATTACTCTGATACCAAATGATACGGATTTACTCTGATACCAAATGATACGAATTGCTCTGATGATACGGAACACTTCACAGCAAATCAAATCTCCAATAACAATCAAATGTTACAAATTTTAGGGTTTTCTGAATTTTGGTACTAACGAATTAAAAACAAGGATATGGATAAAATTTCCAATCTATAGATGCTAAGATTGATAAAATTAAATTGATTCGCAATCAAATCATAGAATGATAGAGACCTGCGTTCTATAAATCAATCATTAAGGTTAAAGAATTCCAAGAATTCAATAACCACGTTCGCCACAAAATTCTATAGGAACCAAGAATTTGATAAGAACAACTAGAATAAAGTGAAATCAAATTCTCAATATTCAAGAACTCTCCAAGAGGATTTCACACACACTCAAAGTGTTTTTCCGTTCAACAAAAATAACCTTCTCTCGAAATACCTAAAGACCACTATTTATATCATGCCTAAAAATAACCTAAGGACATATTAATAAAATTGTGCAAGGCCATTCAAGGCCAGCCAAAGGCCGACGACCTACACGTAAGCCGGTACCAAGGCCGGTGGCCTTAATATAAAGCCGGCACAAGGCCGGCGGCCTTAAAGTTAATTCAGCCGGCTTAAGGCCAGGCCAAACTTCGCCTTGGGTCCTCCTGACGCTTATGTCCTCTTTTTTTTTGGACCCCATACTACTACCTATAGCTCGGATTGACTTTGATTTCTTTGGTGCTCATATCTTTAGCTCTTGGAATCGTACATGGATTTTTGCGCTTTTTTTTTTAATGACTGTTGTGTGGCATTGAAGTGTGGTTGTTGTGAAGGGGTGATTGTGAGGTCAATAGCCAAGTTAGTGGCGGAAAAAGTCATCAAACTGTAAGTGGAAGAACTTTGGAGGAGTAGCGTCAAGAATATACCATTGTTGTTGCTACATTAGGAACAAGGATAGATAGGATGACAATGTCATAACCACTAGTAGTAAACCTTTAAGCACCACCGCCTAGGGTAGCTCCTCAGAACATTCAAAGGGAGGGAGTAGTTAGAGGTAATATGGGAAGAAGAGTTAAAGGAGATTATCATGCTCTTGGGGAGGAAAGAGATGATAATTTTGGGGTTAACCCATACCCAAATAGGGATTTTAGGCCACTTTGAGGATTAGAGTATGTAAAAATTGCAGATGCCTTCATTTGATGGCATGGGTTTACAGATGATTACCTGGATTAGGAAGACAAAGTTGGGGGTTTTTAAAAGTGTTATAAAATTGATGATAACACCAGAGCTCATTTTGCAGCTGGGGAATTCATATTTTTATGCCCCATGGGTGGAAGAACTATGATTAGCAGGAGAAGGGGTAAAAATGCTGAAATACTAGCTAGAGGGACAAAAAGGGGTTTTTTTAAGAAAAGGGTTTTATACCCACCATTATAGGTAGGAACTATTTATCTCTCCAAACACTGGGGTAGGGGGCAAAATAGTGAGACTATTTTACAGGAGTTTGCGATGTTGATGATCAGTTTGGGGTTTAAAACAAGCCTTCAGCAAACCCTAGCACGATTTGTGTCTAGGCTAAAATATGAGATTACAAATTTTTTGACCTACAAAGGTATAGTATACTTGATGAGGCAACAATTTCTTAAAACTAAAATGGTAAGGCATCTAATCCATTCCGGGCGACAGTAACGGTATGGTACACTACAAACCTATAGGGGTAGAGGTTAAAGGGGTTGACCAATGGGATAGACAAACATGCCATGGTTGTAGACAAAATTATCCCTAGCATTGATAAAGAAAAAAAATTTTCTGGGAAAGGAAAAGAGGTAGTTGGATTTGATTTTACTAATAGCACTGGGGTCAACCATGGAAATCGCCAGATTAAATGTTTCGAATACAGGGGTTTTTGGACATATGGCATACAGTGTCCCAATAAAAGAGAATGATTTTTTTGGGAGGGCAACAAAGAAATGATGAGGAAAAACTGCGAGGCCACATTTTATCCCTACCTTGTAGGATTTTATGATGACAAAACTTGAGAACTGGGACAAAAAGGTGAAAATTACTTACCCATTAATTATTACATGGGGTTTTATGACCAATCTCAGATTCATAACATACAGAAGGGCATCCTATTCCACATACCCATTGATTCAAGGGAACCAAAGTTTTTCTTTTTCATTTATGGTGGGAGTTGCACTTGCCATATCTACGCATTAGTAGATAACTTAAACTACCACACCCTAGCCCACATCTAAACCCTTAAAATTGCTTGGTTTTTAAAGATCGAGGTAGTTTGCATTTACACAAACACAAAGGTGCCCTTTAAAATAGGGGAAGATACAGTAAAGAATTATTTTGATGTGCTTCCCATGTGTGCCTTTTATATATTGTTTTGGGGGAGTGAGTTATTTTATAAAAAAGTTTCATATGGGTTAAAAACACTTACATTTTCAAAAGGATGGACATAATTGTCTTACTCTTTGTCACTGTCTTAGTTTTTCTCTTTTTCAGGAACATATTAGAAACACCACGGGTCTTCTAAACCTCAAACCAATAAGCAAACATAAACACTGGGTTTTACAAAGAAAGACCCCCTTTGATTTAAGGGTATATCTTTTTGGGCTTAAGGAGATGATGGGAATCAAACCCATGGGTCCAGCAGGGGGAAACCTAAATTGGATGCTGACTCAAAAATCCACATATTCCAGTTTTTTTCTAAAATGCTTTTTCTTTGCACTTTAGCAAATACATTTACTGCTTTTATAGGTGCCAAAAAACAGCACTAAAGATCAAATTTTTGGGACAAAATTTTTTTTTTTTTGGGAAACATATCCAACGGGCCAAATAGTTTTTTGAAGTAAGAACAGGCCACTTGAAAATCAATTGTACTTTAATTTATTATTTTTGGAATTGGCCCCTTAATGGCTTATTTTTAATTTTTGTGTTATTTTTTCCCTAACGGAGTAATTTAAATACTTGCTAACTAGGGTTTAGAGGGGAAATTTTGAACATTTTTGAAATTAAACACTTTCTTTGCCTGAAGGGGTCCCTTGCTTTTCAAAAAGCTCTTATCAATTTCAAAGTGAAATTGTGGCAAGACAACTTTTTAGTAGATTGTAGTAATATCAATCTTTCCTTGTTGTTTTTTAAATTTATTTTATGCATCATATCTGGTGCAATTTGTTGGTTACTTGTTATCCACATGAAATTTGGGTTCATCCATTTCAGATTTGAATCATTTCAATTTAGTGGGAAATTTTAGTTCATTTCATTATGAACCATTGCACTTATACAATTGCTTTGTTCCCCATTCAATTTAGCATTAAGCCTTTTAATTCTCGGAATTTGGAATCATTGGTGAATTGTTGATCAGCCATTTAGGGATTTTTTTTGCTTTTAAATTAGTAAGGCATTCATTTTTTTTGGTATTAGATAAAGGTTTTGGAAAAGGGGATTTGTGTAAACTTAAAATTGGAAATTAGGGTTCTTAAAATTTTCATTTCCTAATTAAATTTTAAAGTGGAATTAAGTATTACTTTAATTTGGTTTTGTGTTATACCTTGTTATTGTGAAAGTGGAAGGGGAAAAATTTCTTAGCTAATCTTGTGATCTTCATCTTCCCATGAAAGAAGGGGAGGAAGGGGAAGTGATTTCTTTATGTTTTCAAATTGAAAGTACAATTTGTGGAAGAAGAGAATGTATTTTCTATTTGTTTTTTTCGAAATTGAGGAGTACAATTTACATTTCTAGATTTTCTTCTTACGTGGAGGATTTGGAAACTATTTGAATTTAAAAACAATCATTAAGTTGAAGATTTATTGTGTAGTGTTGATTTAATACAATTTGAATATTTTTAATTTTTTCTTACCATTGTGGAGAAGCTTCATTAAGTGTTGCAATTGTGTTGTTGTTGCCGTGATTGGAAGAGGGGTGAAGTGTGTGTGTTGCACTGTAAGTGAGTATGTGTGTGTGTAGTGAGTGTCTGAGTGAAGGGTTACAACATGGTGTATTGTGTGTATTGTAATGGGAAGGTTGCGGTACCGTGGTTGTATGTGAGTGTATGTGCCGTGAGTGAAGAGTATTGTAGTGTTAAGTTTTGAATTTTAAAAGTATGTATTGATGCTTTAAAACACATCTTGCTTAGCTAGAATCATTAACTTATCATCTAGAGAAGTGTTGTTATTGCTTCTACTTATTGTTACCATGACGACAAGTGTGCCATGGGTGTATGAAGCTTAAGTGGAGTTTTGCATTTTCTTTTATAGTGATTGTTGTGTGGCGTTGAAGTGTGGTTGTTTGTGAAAGGGTGATTGTAAGGCCAATAGTCGAGTTGGTGGCGAAAAGGTCATCGAACTACAGGTGGAAGAACTTTAGAGGAACAGCTTCAAGACCTTACCACTATTGTTGCTACATTAGCAACAAGGATAGATATAATGATAATGCCACAACCACTAGTGGCAAACCCTCCGACACTATTACCTAAGGTAGGTTCTCAGAACATTCAAAGGGAGGGGGGCAATTGGAGGTAATATAGGAAGAAGAGTAGAAGGAGATTATCATGCTCTTAGGGAGGAAAGAGATGATAATTTTAGGGTTAGCCCATACCCAAATAGGGATTTTCAAGCCACCTTAGGGATTAGAGTATGTGTAATTACATATGCCTTCATTTGATGGTAAGGGTTTAACAGATGATTACTTGGAGTAGGAAGATAAAGTTTAGGGTCTTTTCGAGTGTGATGAAATTAATGATAACACCAGGGTTCGTCTTGCAACTATGAAATTCATAGGTTATGCTGCCTTGTGGTGGAAGAATCTGGTGATTATAGGCAAATGGATGTAGAGGCTAAAATACATCCCTAGAGGGACTTGAAATGGGTTCTGTAGAAAAGGTTCAATACGCGAGCATTACTGCGAAGAACTGTTTATACTTCTCCAAACATTGAGGCTGGGAGGTAAAACAGTGGATGACTATGTACAGGAGTTTGCGATGTTGATGATCAGATGTAGATCAGTTGAGCCTCCTGAGCAAACCCTATCACGATTTGTGTTTAGGCTGAAATATGGGATTGTCTATGTTGTTAAGCTGTAAAGATATATTACACTTGATGAGGCTATACAATTAGCCTTGAAAGTGGGAGAGGCAGAGGCGATCCAATCTATTCCGAGCCACTACTAACAGGTATGGTACTACTACTAAACCTATAGGTGTAGATGGTCAGATGGGTAGACCAAAGGGAGTAGGCGAACATGCTAAGGCTGTAGATAGAATTATCTTTAGCACTGATGAAGAGAAAAATGTTTCTAAGAAAGGCAAAGAGGTAGTTGGATCTGATTTTAGGCAAATAGCACCAAGGTTAACTAGTGGGAAGATGCGCTAGATTAAATGTTTCAAAAGCATGAGATTTGGACATATGGCTGCACAGTGTCCTAATAAAAGGGTAATGACTATTATGAAAGGTAACAAAGAAGATGATGAGGAAGAAGCTATTGAGGCCACAGATTTACCCCTAACATTATAGGAGTATTATGATGATTAGAACCTTGAGACACATGAGAACAAAAAGGGTGAAAATTACTTACCTATTAATGTGTTACGCATGGTTATGACCTTATCTCCAAATGTCAGGGACATACAAAGGTAGAATCTGTTCCACATGCCTTATCGGATTCGAGGTAACCTATGTGTTCTTTTCATTGATGGTGATAGTTGCACTATTGTCATATTTGCTTTATTAGTAGATAACTTAGAACTAGCCATTAGCCTGCATCCAAACCTTTATAAATTGCATTGGTTAGACGACCATAGTAGTTTTCATGTTACATAGAGGGTAAAGGTGCCATTCGGCATAGGAGATAGATACAGTGATGAGATTATCTGTGATGTGCTTCCTATATACGCTTTTCATATATTATTGGGTGGACCGTAGTTATTTGATAGAAAGGTGTTTGTTGATGATCGTAATCACAATAATTTAAAAATCCCTTTTTCTATGACACTCTGTTACGATCAAATAGGCAAGTACACCTATCGATTGTAATAGTATAGAATTGTGTTCGGGTATCGTATCCTCAGGGATCAGCAAGTACTAATAATAACTCTAAACCGACTATCTAACCACACAAATTTGAGAGGTTCAGATTAAATTAAGAATACTTAACAAAACCTATAGCAATTAAAAACTAATCTGATAACTAAGAACATACCCTACCCTTATTACTTCTCTAATTGTAAGTAACTTCACCCTTTCAATAAATTAGTTAACGAGCAATGGTTATCTCTAAACCGCGGAGTATCTAACACTAAGCTAATGTTCTTCCCAAAATCATTAGCTCCTAACCCTAATCGCTTTGATAAAGATCCCTCTTCTATCAAAAATCGATTTGAATTGCATTAACACTCTTGAACCCACAATTAGATCGAATTATCTAATTCAATCTAATACGGAAAATTCACGTTCTCTAACCCTATATTACATACGAATTCCTTTATTCATGTAAGATCTATTCAAACAAGAGATTTTCCAATCATCTCTAAGAAATCAGTACAAATTCAATGTTGGCCATACATCAAATTAGCAACACTACATGAACAACATGAATAAATTCAGAGAATTCCACTATTCATTAACTATGTAATCAATCCCATATTACATGACAATTAGAATTCATAAGGTTCGGGTATGAAATAACTAGCCACTAGTGATTTTCAAGATATAACTCAATGAAATAGAATGAAAAAGAAAGAGAAAACCCCTGTGCATGAGCCCTCCAGTGTCGTCTTCTTCTTTTTTCATCCCTTCAGCCTCTCTTTTGCGTCTCTCTTCGGCCTCCTCGGCCTCTTGGCCTCCTCTTTGGAACTCCCCCTTTCGCACCTCCCCCTGATAGAGCCATTTTATACTCAATCTTTATAGTATGAATTGTGTTAATTTATTATTGATTTTATAGAAATCATAAGGAAATGGTACTTAATTCTATTATGGTGATAAATAAGGTTAAATGGAGTCAAGGGTGCTAATTCAAGTAAATTAGAGAAGTCATCTACAACTTGGATCAAAGACAAGGATTTACACCACTGGAGGAAAGCACATGAGCGTGTAGTTGAAGTACACGACCGTGTACTTGGTTTTGAATCAACAGGAAAATACACGGTTGAAGTACACGACCGTGTATCTGTCTAGAAGGAGGCACGGTTTGAGATACGGCCATGGTGCAAGCCGTACTATACACTGCACGAGAAGGAGCGAGACACGGCTTGTGACACGGCCGTGGTGGAAGCTTAATGAAGCCGTGCCATATACTAAACAAAGAGGAGAAATTGTGGAACATTAACCAGAGGATGACACGACTTGGGATCTGGCCATGGTGGAAGCCGTGGCAAACACTGAACACGGATGAAGAATTGTAGATTACCCACAGAAGAAGGCACGGCTTGACCCACGGCCGTGTTGTAAGGCGTGCCAGGCAGACGATTATTCACTTCTCGAGATTTACTTGAAAAAGGAAAGATATTTTCGTATCTTGTTAGCAAAAGATCCCCTGCCATTCCCTTAATAATATAAATAGAACTAACCCTAGAGGAGAAAGGGAGGTTTTATGATCTTGGAGACAAGAAGGAAGGAAGGAGGCAGAGCAAGAAAACCGGGAACAGAGGTTTATCATGTTTCCACTTTTTATTTTCGTTTTGATGATGAACATGTGTAGCTAAGCAACTTTTCTAGCCAAAGGATCATTGAAGTTTAATTCTTCACGAATTGTGAGATCTAACTGATTTGTCTTTAATCTATTCTTTGTTTTTAGATATTCATATATCTTCTGGAAGTTTTGTCAATATTATCTTTGTTGATTGGTATGAATTAGAGCTCTTCTACTCAATTAGAAAGTTAATATATTGTCAACTAGCACGTCAAATCCATAATTGTTTGATAGTTCTAGTCTCGGTGACACAATAACATGTTTGGTTATAAAATAGATGATCGAATTCATGTTATGGAGATGTATGATCTTGTTTAAATAGGTTATCTTATAATCTACTGGCATGAATTGGTGGTCTCTCTAGTTTTTAATGCTATTGATAGATTAAATCCTAAGAGCTTGTTTAGGGTTATCTAATCGATAAGAGAAATAATCAAAGAGCTTGTCTTGATTATCGAGGAAGTAAAGAGAGATAGGTTGTTAGAGCTTGTTAATAACCATAACCAGTTGATCTAGAAAGAAGAATAGAAAACATTTGCATCGATGATCAATTCCTAGAATTAAACTATCTTGATTCCTTTGGCTAGGCTTTTATCAATATTCGATTTTATTATCTTGTTTCAACATTATTTTGATTCACAAACAAACCCACCCCCCCCCCCCCCCCCCCCCCCCCCCCACCCCCATTTTTCTTTTCCTCTTTATTCTCTTTGAATAGAAATATATTTAACCAATCCCTGTGGATTCGACCCTACTCACCACTATATGCAAATCATATAATTGTCTAGGAGTAGGTTTTCATTTTTGTTGGACTCGACACCCATCACCCCCTTTTTCTGGAAAAATGAGAGTATATATATGCATGAAACCCTAAAATCTTCTGAAACGGCTGACTCTTTTTATATATACGGTCTCAACCCATGGTTATATACGACCGTGTACTTAAACCGTGTAACCTTCTGTTGGTTTTTTTTTTTTAAGCCAGACACAAGGCCGTGTACTGGCAATATACGCCCGTGTACTTCCCTGTTTCTTCCAAAAAGCAATTTTCTTCGTGTATTCTTCTCTGATTTCAATCCAAGTCGATATCTCTTCTCAAAATAGTGGTCCTCATCCCTGAAACTAAAATATTTCTCTTTTAAGTATCAAAATTCTTCAAGATAACATCAACTTATTACACAAACAAATAGAATTCATCTAAATATCAAGTGTTAATTTATACTTATCAAACTCCCCTACACTTAAACTTTTGCTTGTCCTCAAGCAAAATTTTCATTAACTTAGTAATCAAGAATTTCTTTTTGCATCATTGATTCTCATAGTTTACCCCTGTAATAAAGCAATCTCTACTCAATCTCACCATTGGTTGTTTACAAGATACAAATACCAGAATTCTCAGAGCTAATCCAAGTGACTTAAACTAGTACATCTCATTATTTAAACACAAATTCCCCAAAAGTAAAACCAAACGAAGATCAATACTAGTAAAATAGAATATACTTCCTTCTTAACCACTCCTATAAGTAATGCAATAAAGAGTAAAGGCACATTGTGTCTACTTATCTCCTGGATTTTCCTTTTCTTTAATCCTTTTAAACAAGATTGGGAGATTTTCCAATAAGTACTTTACTTAGTTAACTGACTCATGTAGCGAACTTTCAATCAGATTAATCCCAAGCTCATCACTCAAGTTAACGACGTTATCCCCTCAGCGTAGAGGGCATCCCTCGGATTTACTTGTTATAGTCAAGTCAACTATCTATTTCTATTGAAATGGTTTCCTCGGTCAGTAAGTCCCAGACCAGACGATCTTAAGTTACTAGGTTTTAAGGTACCTCTTCGAACCTCTACCATCTCAATCAAATTTAAATTTGATTTTTTTTTTTTTTAGAGATAATTACTCCCAAAGTTCTCAGTTCCAACAATTGCGAAAAGGAATCACCAAGTTACAATTATCCTCTACTCCTTTACTCAGAATTGCATAACTCGCATTATTAGCAAAAGAAAGAGCATACTAAACCTATTAAAGATCTTAATTCACTCTCACTTCTCGAAAATAACTGCTTAAACAAAAAGTAATTCTCTTCACTTGGATTTCAACTTGTAATTCTAGCAAAGTATTTATAAAACAAGATAAGGGAGTAAACATTTGCAAAATTCCTAAGAATTTTCATCACAATAAGTAATTTAATGAAATCTCAGCAATTCTTGATTGTTAGTAATTCATTAAATACATCCTAAGTGGGGAAACTTAATAATTTTGATTCATTAACACTTATATTTCATGCTTCTTATCCCAGTTTCCTCCCCCACTTAGATTTAGACGTTGTCCCCAATGTCTACATTGAACTACACAAAAGAGGGGAGAAAATGGAAATAAAAGAAAAAGAGAAACGAGACTCCCTTGGATCGATATCAGAATCGCACATCTAGCATTCACTTTTGTAGAAGCACTGAAATCAATGGCATTCATGCACACAGGACCATGAGTTCTTGAAAAGAACTCCCAACATGTAGTAGCCCCAACCTTCTTATGACTAAAGTCATGTACTCCACCCATCTAACAGAATCTCTGAAATGAAATAAAGACTAATTGAATGGATTAAAGAAAGAAAAACTTACCTAAAGAAATGCATGGGTTAAAGTAGTCAGCGTTGAGCTTTCTTAATATCGCCGATCCCCAACAACGACACCAAAAACTTTTTGATGATCGTAATCACACAAATTTAAAAATCCATTTTTCTATGACTCTCTGTTACAATCAAATAGGCAAGTGCACCTATCGATTGTAATAGTATAGAATTGTGTTCGGGTATCGTATCCTCAAGGATCGGCAAGTACCAATAATAACTCTAAACCCACTATCTAACCACACAAATTCGAGAGGTTCAGATTAAATTAAGAATACTTAACAAAACCTATAGCAATATAAAAACTAATCCGATAACTAAGAACATACCCTACCTTTATTACTCCTCTAATTGTCATGTAACTTCACCCTTTCAATAAATTAGTTAACGAGTAATGGTTATCTCTAAACCGTGGAGTATCTAACACTAAGCTAATGTTCTTCCCAGAATCATTAGCTCCTAACCCTAATCGCTTTGATAAAGATCCCTCTTCTATCAAAAATCGATTAGAATTGCATAAAACTCTTGAACCCTCAATTAGATCGAATTATCTAATTTAATCTAATACGGAAAATTTACGTTCTCTATCCCTAAATTACATACGAATTCCTTTATTCATGTAAGATCTATTCAAACAAGAGATTTTCCAATCATCTTCTAAGAAATCAGTACAAATTCAATGTTGGCCATACATCAAATTAGCAACACTACATGAACAACATGAATAAATTCAGAGAAAATTTCCCCTATTCATTAACTATGTAATCAATCCCATATTACATGACAATTAGAATTCATAAGGTTCGGGTATGAAATAACTAGCCACTAGTGATTTTCAAGAATAACTCAATGAAATAGAAAAGAAAAAGAAAGAGAAAACCCCTGTGCATGAGCCCTCCAGTGTCGTCTTCTTCTTTTTTCATCCCTTCAGCCTCTCTTTTGCGTCTCTTTTGGCCTCCTCTTTTTGGGAACTCCCCCTTTTGCACCTCCCCCCTTTTTTAGAAAATGAGAGTTATATATGCTGAAACCCCAAAACTTCTGAAACGGCCGATCTTTTTTTATACACGGTCTCAACCCATGGTTATACACGGCCGGTACATAAACCTGTAACCTTCTTTGGTTTTTTTTTTTTTAAGCCCCGACACACGGCCGTGTACTGGCAAAACACGCCCCCGGGACTTTTCCCCATTTCTTCCCAAAAAACAATTTTCTTCGTGTATTCTTATCCGATTTCAATCCAAGCGATATCTCTTCTCAAAATATGGGCCTCACCCTGAATCTGAAATATTTCTTTTTAAGTATCAAAATTCTTCAGATAACTCAACTTTTTACACAAACAAATAGAATTCATCTAAAATCAAGTGTTAATTTTACTTATTATGTTACATGATGGGGTCAAAAAACATAATGTTTTAGAAGGTTTGTAACGGATTTTCTTGACCCTAAGTTTGGGAAACAAAATCCTAAAGACCCATCAATAGGGCAAATGCCAAAGGATTTTAAACTTGGCGTTTTAGGGTCTTCTTGGGAAAAAACATCCCAGAATTATTTTAACTAACTCATTTTTTATTTCTTATGTATTTTTATTTCCGTAGGGACATTATCGGGGTTTATAGGGCGATGAACAAACTCACTAAGAATCAACTTGTGGGGTTTTCCAAAGGGTTGACCTAAACGAAGATGACAGACTAAGAATGATTTGAAAATTTGGGCTTTAAAACTATTTTTGTTTTTTTATTTTTCTTTAAACCATTTATTTTGTAAGCTTTTGGAACATTTTTATTTGGTTGTATTTTTGGGATTTCACAGCACCCTTTAGGGGAATTTGTTTTTTTTAGTCTTTTAACCCTAAAGGAGCAAGTATAAATACTTGTTTAAGTAAGGTTTTAGAAGGGGAGAATACACTACCATTGCTGAAAATTTTTCGTGAGGATTAAGGTTTGCCTAGGATTTCTAAGGACTTTATCAATTTCAACCCAAATTTGGGAATTGTGGCGATTCAACCTAGTGAATTGTAAGTAATATCAATTCCTAATTGTTTTCCCTTTTTCATAACATGTGGTGTATCTAGTGTTGATTAAGGTGGTTCTTGTTCTGATTTTTCATCAATTATAGGTCCAATTCCATTCATTATTTTTATGAATTTGATAGACTTGTATTTTTATATTCCCTATTTTTGCCCTCTTCTTTTTGTTGGAGTTCCTTTTTGACATATTCACGGCCATTTTGTTGTTAGTGTTTGGGAATCTCATTGGATATTGTGTTAAGTGCTTAATTTAATTGAACACTCATTTTTTTGGTTTTGATGATAAGTCGCAAAATACCCTTACTAAGAATGAAATTGTGCTTTATTGTTAAAATTTTTAGATGTTTTGTTGAAAAAAAGGGGTGCTTAATAAATGAAGTTAATTTTCAGGATCTTCAGATATTTTGGAGCTGGGGGGAAGGATTTTTGAAGAGCAGACAATTTTGGAAGGAAATTTGGGAACATTAATGTAAGAAAAAAAATTTGGAAATACACAACAAATACACCCCATGTACTTTCTTGTTTATCTAATTTTGCTTCTTTTCGATGACTTTCAAATGAAAAGGCCAATTACACTCCTATGTACTTGCTCAAATATTCACACAAGGACACCGGAAGCAAGCATGAGATACACTACTTTGTACCATCATGTAAAAATCCAATCGAGGTACATTTTTAAATAGACCTCAGTTTGCCTTTAAAAAAAAAAGGGTTACAATTTTTCATTTTTTTTTTCCTTTCTTTATAAAAGCAAAAGGGGGAAAAAGATTTTGTCTATTCCCAAGGGGGATTGAAGACCTCGAAAAAAAAGATTTATCTTTAAGGGTTGAACCATGAACTTTTCATTCTTTTTGTAATTGCGTTTCTTTTGTCAAATTCATGGGGGAAATAAACCCTTTATCTAGATTTTATTTTAAACTTCTCTACAGTATAAAATTTGATCTTTAATGCAAATTGTTTACTTTTTTAGATTAATTTCATGCTCTTCAATTGTTTCTTAGATTCATATTTTAATTTCCAGATTTGAGGGGTGATTAAGGAAGCAATTTGAATTTTAAAACACACATTAAGTCATTTTTAATTGTGTTTTCATTTGAATTTTAAAATGGCCCTTACCATTTTGTGGGAAAATTGCAATTAATGACTCATTTTTAAAAATTTTAAATTTACGCTCCTTTTTTGTGAGTGGCCCGGGCCTACATTCAAGGCCGCCGGGCCCCTTCCCCCCCTTGACCGGCCTTTAAACCGGCCTAAAAAGAAAAAACCCCGCCGGCCTTTAAACCCCGGCCCTTGACCGGCCTTATTATCCCCGGATTCCTTTGCAAAAAATCTCTCCAAAATCTATTTTAAATTAATTTGCTGATTTTAAAAATCCTCATCAGACCCACCTATCCCCCCTCCCTTTGGATCTATAAATAGCCCCTTGTGTAAACCCCTTAAAAGCTCCTTTTTGTTGGAAAATCCATCCTTTCTTTTGTTTAGAAATTTCTTTTTCTTTTTTCTTTGTTCACCCTCTTGAACCTTTAGGTCTTTAGATTTTTCCAAAGTTTAGTTTGAAGAAAGGAAAAGTCATTTTTTTTTAAGTTTTGCTTTCAATTGAAGAATTCAAGGAGTCATTTTGGAAGATTGAAGCTCTTGAAGAAAAAGAAATTTTCCATTTACTTTTTTTCTTTTAGCCATTTATTTTTTTAAATCTTGTTGTTTAATATGAATTCCTTGCACTTTTTATTTCAAATTGTTTTTAACTTTTCATACTTTTTTGTTTTAAATAATCCTTGGGGAAAATTGGAGAAACCCTAGAATGTTAAAAGGAAATTGTAGCCATGTTAAAATTTAGGAATTTTAGGATTTTCAGATTGCTTTCCCTTTTTTGATTTCAATTATAATTGGTCTTTATTAAATTGTTGAAATCCTTTTGATACGGGAGTTGATGAGGTTTTGTTAGGAATTTTTAATTAGTTAATTGTCAAAAGGGGAGTTTTGCGATAATTGGTTTAATTAGAGTCTTGGGGGGCCAATGAAATGTTTCTTGTTAATTAATCACAAGGGATAGGGTTAATTGATTTAGGGCATTAGTTGTTTGTAGATCGGGAGGTGTTTTAACTAATTTGTTTCCCCTTGGTTAATTTGGAGACGCGGAAGCCGACAAATTAATTTAAGGTCAACATCCCTAAAAAAGGATTTCTAAACTCACTTGAATAAACTTATAACCACAATTTGGGATATAACATGGTAGCAATTTAGATTAACAAATCTAGGGTGAATTCTAATTTCCCTTGTTCATAATTGATAGATTCTTCATAAAATTTTCCTTGTTTTCTTTTAAGTAAATTTTAGATTAGAATTTCAAAACCCCTTTTTAATCACCAGATATTGATAAGAATTGCCATAGATCTAGTACTTATTGGTTCCTCGAGGGATCGACAACCTTACTTTTCACCCTTTATTACTTGATACGACCAGTGCACTTGCTGGGAATTTACGCTCCCATTTTATATATACTTCTGGCGTATCAAGTTTTGGCGCCGTTGCCGGGGAACTAATAGATATTTGATTTCGTAATTCTGTTGGTAAGTTAAGGCACAATTAATTTTATTAATTATTTTCTTATCTCTTGTGTGATCGTTTTCCATTCTCTTTTAAGTTGCTTTTTATGCGCAAGAGTAGAAGTGCTGAACTTCTACCAATTAATCTTGAGATAGAACGCCCTTGCGACCCCAAATTAGAAGAACAGAGAGAAAAGGGAAAAAGAGAACATGGCAGATGAGAACAACAATCAGATTCGGTGTTGGTAGAGCACTTCGAGAATACACGGTACCTGTTGTTTCAGGTCCTGCAATTAGAAGACCAACAATTCAGGCTAATAATTTCGAGTTAAAACCAGCACTCGTTAAAATGGTTCAATCAAATAATTTGGAGGATATCCAAATGAAGTCCTGATGAGCATATTGCAGATTTCTTCAATTTGTATACAGTGAAAATGAATAATGTATCTGAAAGATGTAATTAAAGGGTACAACTTTTTCCATTTCCCCCTTAGAGAAAAGCTAGGGCTTGGGACAATTCATTTCCACAAGACTCTGTAACCACCCTTTGGGTAGATCTCTCCCTCAAATTTTAAAGGAGATTTTTTCCCCCATCTAGAACTGCTAGGTTAAGAAATGACATCCAAACTTCAGTAAGTTTAGTGGTGAATCACTTTATGAAGCATGGAAAGAATTTAAAGGAGGGCAATTAGAAAATGCCCCCATCATGGATTACCAGATTTAATCTCCTTATTGAGATATTCTATCCCCATTTAGATGACACTTGAGATCTCTGGTAGATGCTGCTTCTGGTGGTGCATTAATGAGTAAGACATATGATGAGGCTAGTGCTTTGATAGATGAAATGGCCTCTAGTGCACATAATTGGCAACATGAAAGAGGTAAGTCTAGAGTGGCATCTGTCAATGATATGGACAAACCTTAACAGCTCAATTTCTGCTCTTACCGCCCCAGGTAAGTAAACTCACCTCTGCACCTTCTTTCAAGTTTTAAACAATTTTCTTATTGTGAGTTATGCTCAGGACAACAATCAACTCTTGAGTGCCCATTTTAGAAACTTTTTTCCTCCTCATCCCATGGAGAGCAAGTAAATTTTGTCCCAACAATTTCCAAAGAGGAAATCAAGGACCCTATTCAAACACCTACAATCCAGGGTGGCGTAACCATCCAAATTTCTCATGGAGAAATGATAACAACGCACTTAATACCCCCGGATTCAAAAGCAAGGTCCTAATCATAATACTCCCATCAACAATTTTCCTAATCATAATACCTCTTCTCAGCAAGGTCAATCTAAAATGGAAGAACTCATGATAAGTTATATGCAAAAAGACTGACACAATGTTGCAAAATCAACAAGCCACCATTAGGAATCTTTGAAAATCAGCTTAGTCAAATGTCTCAAAGTTGAGTAATAGACCATCTGGTTCTTTACCTAGCAATACTGAGCAAATCTCTAGGGGTGTAAATGCTTTTTTTAAAGAAGTGGTAAGGAATTGGTTGATAAGAAACTTGAGGAAGGGAGGTTAACCTGGGGAAAGATAAAGGGAAACAAAAAGGAAAGGAGCCAAAGCAAAATTCACCAAAAGTGAAAGCTATGTTCCTCCTATTCCTTTCCCAGAAGGCTGAAGCAACAACAATTGGGATTCACAATTTGCTAAATTTTTAAAGTCTTTAAAAAATTGCAAATTAACATTCCTTTTGCAGAGGCACTTCAGCAGATGCCATCATATGCTAGGTTCATGAAGGATTTACTCACAAAGAAGGGGAAAGATTGAAGGGAATGAACCAGTGATGCTTTATAGGGGAATGTTCTATGATCTTACAAAAAAATTTATCCAATTTGCCGAGAAAACAAAGAGATCAGGGAATTTTTTACTGTTCCTTGCACTATTGGTAATTTTAATTTTGATAAAGTACTTATAGATTCTGGTGCAAGTATAAATTTAATGCCTCTGTCCATTTTCAAAAAAGGACTTGGAGAATGTAAGGAGACGCACGTTACCTTACAACTTGCGGATAGAAGTGTCAAGTACCCAAAGGGTATAGTGGAGAATGTCCTAGTAAAAGTGGACAAATTCATCTTTCCAGTTGACTTTTTTAGTCTTGGAAATGGAAGAAGATAGAGAGGTACCCATGATCTTAGGAAGACCATTCCTAGCCACAGGTAAAGCTCTAATTTGATGTAGGACAAGGTAAGCTCACCCTTAGAGCACTAGATGACCAGGTAACATTTGATATGTATGATCCTGTGTTTTTGTCTAATGAGAAAGCAATGTATTTGACATATCTGCTGAGGGTGAAATTACTAACAATGATGTGGAGGAAGATGTAGGGCAAACCACTCTTGAAGCTGTCTTGAATGAGATAGATGATTGGGGGGATGAAGATGAGCAAGAAAACAAAGGTCGTGAACAAGTACCCCAGACTGAAAATGTTGTTGCTTTTGAGAAGACAGACGACTATGAGAAGCCACCAGTTGCCGACACTAATGCCTATGCAGACACTTGAACCCAATGTCTTTTCTAATCAATTGTTTGGTTATAAGTGTCTGAATTTAGGAAATCCATGGCCTCACATTAATCAAGCGCCTATGACAAAAGAATTGCAGCAGCAGATTCAAGGCAGTTGGATGAACATAGGGAAATCCTGGGATGGTCAAGGGCAGACATCCAGCAGGTAAGTTTGTTGATATTCTACCTACAAAACATTGGTGGAGAAGCTGAAAAGAAGGGCACCATACCATGGAAGGAAGCTTGGAATCCTAATCTGAAAACGATGGTGTTGAAGGAGTTGTTTAAACTCCTTGATGTAAGCTAACCCTGATAGTCAGGCTGATGACTATAAAACAAGCGCTTCATGGGAGGCAGCCCATGCTTAATAAGTATCTATAATAGTTTCGTTAAAAAAAAAAAAAAAAAAAAAAAAAAACTAATTCAAGGCTGGATAAGAGCTGCCGGTGCAATCAAGACACTCCAAGGATGACAGACATTTTAGGAGGAATTTTCTTCTTGATGAACAATTTTACACTCAGGGATAGTACCAGTATTTCAATTTCTGCATTGACATTGTTCCTTAATTTTGTGATATATTAGGAACAATGAGGACATTGTCCAATTTAAATGTGGGGAAGGGATTATAATGTAGAATTTAATGATTGCACACATCATGAGCTTAAAATCCCATGCTTTATTTATGTTTCCCTTAAGTGTTTACCTCAATGGAATCTTGAAATTGATTAGATTGGTGCCCCACTCGCCAATGTTGTGATTAGTTTTACTAGTTAAAATTTAATGTAAAATCTCTAGAGAATGGGTTTACCCTATGTTTAGCCTTTGAACTTGAGATTGAGTCCTTTTAAATTGAAAAAACAAGCAGTTTACTTCAAGGAAAATTGGTTGGGATAAATCTCTCTTGAAATTTCTTTGAGAATACCTTAAAAACCTAGTGAAAGAGGTAAAGGAAATATTTTACTTAGTGACCTTAAAAAAAAAAAAAAAAAAAAAAAAAAAAGCCTTTACTCAATAACTCAGGAAAGTGAGTTAAGAGTATCCAATCTTAAATGTTTAGTGTGAGGAAGAGTTGTAGGGGTCCCTTTAAAACCTGGTCACTTAGGCGATGAGCCCAGGATGTGCCGACTCAATGAACTCACAATAACGAGAAGGGGGGAAAGGAAAAAAATATTAGTACTTAATGCAAGTCAGGTTGACATGGGCGAGCTTTTGGTCCCTCAAAGAGTGAAGTCTCACTCCGCTGCCAATCAAGGCAAATAAAAAAAATAAAAAAAAAAAAGGGGGAGAAATTCTAGGAAAAATGGATACCATATGCTTTCACTCTTGTTTTCTTGTTTAGAGAAGTAAAATTTGAGGGAGATGATACTTGCTAATAACCATTTAAGTTTAAATGAATGTTTTTCCTTATGGACTAAGTATTGTTTTCTATTGTTAAACACTGGGATTAAAATCGTTGTATTTAGATTAACTACTAAATTTCAACTAGATATACTTTTGTTACAAATTTCAGTATGGTCAGAACAATGGGCACCAGAAGTTCAATGATGGGTTTCTTTTTGTTTAAATCAATTATTTTGCTTGAGGACAAGCAAAGTTCAAGTGTGGGGATGTTTATAAGATCACATTATACTTATATTTTCTTTTGGGCTTATATTAAATTTATTTTAATATTATAAGAAAATATAAAGGAATGATACTTAATGGTATTTATTGTGAAAATACAGGTTTTGAGGACCCAAAAGTAAATTACAAGTTAATTGGAGGAGTTTTTCACAAATTTAAGAAGTGAGCGAAGGATTGGCACTGAAGGCCGCCGTCCTTGGGGCCGGCCTACATTCAAGGCCGCCGGCCTTGAGCCGGCCTTTAAACCGGCCTCAAAAAGAAGAAAAAAAGCCGCCGGCCTTTAAACCGGCCTTGAGCCGGCCTTCATTACTCCCCTGGATATCCATTGCAAGAATCTCTCCAAAATCATATCTTAATTAATTTGCTGACTCAAATCCTCATCAATCCACCTCATCCCCTCCTCTTTGGATCTATAAATAGACCCTTGTGTGAACCTTGGAAGCATCCCTTTTTGTTGGAGAATCCATCCTTTCTTTTGTTTAGAATTCTTTTTCTTCTTCTTTGTTCTAGCCTCATTAGAATTTCCTTAGGTACTTTAGATTTTTCCAAGTTTAGTTTGAAGAAAGAATGTCATTTTGTTGAAGTTTGCTTTCAATTGAAGAATTCAAGGAGTCATTTGGAAGATTGAAGCTCTTGAAGATTATAGCAATTGTTCCATTTACTTTATTTTCTTTTATGCCATTTAATTAGTTTAATCTTGTTGTTTAATATGAATTCCATTGCATCTATTTATTTCAATTGTTTTTATACAATTCATACTATAATGTTCTAAATATCCTTGTGGGAAATTGGATGAAACCCTAGAATGTTAAAAGGATAATTGTAGCCATGTTATAATGATTAGGAATTATTAGGATTATTCATGATTGCAATTCCTTTGATTTCAATTATAATTGGTCTTTCATTATAATTGTTAGAAATCCTTTTGATACGGGAGTTGATGAGGATTTGTTAGGAATTCTTAATTAGATTAATTGTCAATACGGGAGTTGCGATAATTGGTTTAATTAGAGTCTATGGAGGGCACAATGCAATGTTTCTTGTTAATTAATCACTAAGGGATTAGGGTTAATTGATTTAGGGCATTAGTTGTTTGTAGCATCGGGAGGTGTATGAACATAATTTTGATTCCTTGGTTAATTGGAGACGCGGAAGCCGACTAATTAA
This sequence comes from Laguncularia racemosa, assembly GCA_037954665.1. NCBI lineage: Eukaryota > Viridiplantae > Streptophyta > Magnoliopsida > Myrtales > Combretaceae > Laguncularia > Laguncularia racemosa. The sequence continues at coordinate 47,452 of JBBMOL010001036.1, forward strand.
TTTAAGGTCAACATCCCTAAAAAGGATTTTCTAAACTCACTTGAATAAACTTATAACCACAAGTTGATATAACATGGTAGCAATTAGATTAACAAATCTAGGGTGAATTCTAATTTCCCTTGTTCATAATTGATAGATTCTTCATAAAATTTTCCTTGTTGCTTTAAGTTAAATTTTTAGATTAGACATTTCAAAACCCCTTTTTAATCACCTAGATATTGATAAGAATTGCCATAGATCTAGTACTCTATTGGTTCCTCGAGGGATCGACAACCTTACTTATCACCACTTTATTACTTGATACGACCAGTGCACTTGCTGCAATTTACGCTCCCATTTTTATATACGTTCTGAGCGTATCAAATCTAATTAAGATAGGTCTTCATCGCCAGGTAGATGAATTGGCGTGTAATATATACCCTTAAATAGTTAAATTCATGTGTATGCTATCACTTTCACATAAGGGGAATGTCTTTATCGATGTGGGTTTGCTTAAGGAAAAAATCGAAAAGGAGGGTAGACAAGTTTTCCCTTTCCCAACGTGTCCAAAGATATTAAGGTTGACAAAGTAGGGGCACAGAGTACGAATCCTCAACCTGAAAGTGTATTCCTAACAGTTAGTGATAAATCGATTGATAAGAATTCAGAGAAGATGCTGGCTCATTGGGGTGCAAGCAAATCTACCGATGTCGATAACATTAGTCAATGCAGCTCGGTTTATCATCATGAGAGAGGATTTAGTGCACAGTCGGGAGAAGAAGGGAGCTCTGGGACTGGTAGGAAGCATGGATCATCCTCTTATGCTGGACTTGTTACAGCATCCCCTCTAATTGGTCTGCCAGAAATTTCACACCTTGGATGGGTCATTGGTTTACTCTTAGGGATCTTTAGATTGCGACAAATCGTTTTTCTTCAGATAATGTGCTTGGAGAAGGTGGTTATGGGTTGTTTACCGGGGCAGACTAATTAATGGAACTGAGGTTGCAGTCAAGAGAATCCTCAACAATGTGTAAAGGGACATTAGCAACAGTATATCTTCGTGGTTGTGTTGAGTGAATGTTGTTTCATGCATTTGTATTTCTGGTATGTAGGGGTCCAGGCAGAGAAAGAATTTAGGGTTGAGGTGGAGGCTATAGGCCATGTTCGACATAAAAATCTAGTACGCCTCTTGGGCTATTGTATAGAAGGAGTTCACAGGCAAGATGAGTACTAACTTATTACTATAAACTAATGCTCATGCTTTTAGTCCCATTCTTTAACAACTTCTATTTCTGTTGAAACAGGATGCTAGTGTATGAGTATGTCAACAATGGCAACTTAGAGCAGTGGCTACATGGAGCTATGCAGCATCATGGTACCCTCACATGGGCCTTAATTCATGTAATGAACAACAACTATTAATATTGAATTTTGTAAATTTAAAAGATTACAACTTCTTTTTAATTCTTTCGAAGCAATTTAGAACTTATTAATAACTTTGCTCTTATGGCATTCAAGCTCTTATACCTTTAATTCTTGGTTTATTATAGCTCATGGGTTAAGGTTTTATATCTTTAGTCCTTGATTGGGGATTTTACAGTGTAATCATTTAGAAGTGACTATATAATATAATCACTTCTTTAATTACAATAAAATTATTCTCAATTATAATAAAATAAAACCCATCAACAATAAAAAAAATTGCCGATAACTTTTATGAGGGATGTCGACAATTTTTTTAATTTAACAATAAATCACCCCCATTAAAATAAAATAAGGGCCGTTAATAATAAAAAATGTTTATACCATTTAAGTATTAACACTTGCCCGGATGTACTTGCAATAATATATATATATATATATATATAGGTTTTAGTGTTTTATGGATAAAGATATAAATAAATTTTGATATTAAGGAAATTGATATTCGATATTATAGACAACAAAGTCGAATTGGTTTGTGTTCGGATCACAAATCGATATTATGCACGATTTATAAAACATTCATATGTGTTAAAAGAATCAAGTGAAACACAATGATTCGATTAATGTGCTTGCCATAATTTAGTTTAGACTAATAAGAACACAAGCATGAATAAAAAGAATTTATATCAATACTCAATCAAAACTTAATGACATAAATTTTCAACACTAAAAAGTGATAAGAATATTGAAACTAAATTCGTTTGTGATTCAATTATAGAATCAATATTATACCACCTATAAAACTCTTATGAGCGTTAAAAGAATTCCAATATGACTCACAAAAATTCAATCAACAAGTTTACCATGATTGAAACTATATCAATAAGAACCTAATGAATAAAGAAAAATAATAACACTCTCAATATTCATGAATTAAAAAAAATCAATTTCTTTGATCCATAGCAATCGAAAGGTTAAACTCAGAAAATAAACCACTCTATCATCCCCATTCAATTACATAATATGCCTATTTATAGACTTGTAAAATAAATCCCGAGAATGCTAAGAAAGAAAAGAACCAAAAAGAAAAGATATCCTATAATACAAAAGAACATAAAAATGGAAACTAAATAGGGAAATATCTCCATTAACTGTGGAAGGAAAATAACATATATTAAATGATTTAAAACAAACTAATCATAATAAAGGAAATAACATAGAAATTATGAACCCTTTTAGTTGATAATTTAAGTGAAAATCATCTAAAATTGGTACTTAATTAATGAAATTGTTGATTTTAAGAAAAATGGAGCTAAATGTGATCAAATCAAGAGAAATTGACAAAGAAAAGAAGAGACAAAAGTGATCCTAGATTCACATACCCTGTAGCAAGGATGATAGTGCACATATTCAAGATCGAAAGCCACCACGCCCCTTGCTATGCCCTATATCAAGGGGTGTATTAACTCAGTATCATGTACAAAAAGTCATACAACCTTTGCCATAGGGCATTAGTTAGGGGGTTATCAAGTTACATGCCCTTAGTTTCTTTTTATTTTCTCTAACATTTAAGACCCCATATATATAAATAGCGTCTTGAATTAAAAGGGAGAGGTTAGAATGACACTTTACTAAGGTTTTTGAGAGAGATTTGAAATCAATTACAAAGGCAAACAATCAAGGAGATTCAATTTCCAAGGCATTTGAGTTTTAATTCCATGAGTTGTAATCATGAATTCTAATTTCTCTTCCAAACTTTGTATGTGTGTGTGTTTTTTCAATCTTATAGAGGAGTAAACTCCAAACTTATGTCTTATTCAAATACTATTTTGTCATGTGATGAGGATTTGTTCTTAAAAAAATGTTATTGATGATCTTATGTTCAATTGCATATTCTGCTATAATTTCCTTAGATTCATATATTCAGAGTATAAATCTATGCTTGATCTTATGTTATTGTATTAAACATATATATGATGTAGCGATGTGCCTTTCCACATCTTCATATAATGGACTATACGTATGATAGGTCTTCACATGGTGATGTGCATAGTATTGAGATTAAAAAGGAATCGCTAATGTAACATGCCAATATGAATTATTGGCGATATGACTATTCGAGATTACTGAGAATGGTCCTAAATAATCCATTGGCGAGTTCGATATTCTGAGTGGATTACTTTCACTCAGTAATGGACTACAAGGTCAAACCCTAAATATGAGTATTGTCAAAAAAATCTATTATTGTTTTAGGATAAAAAAATTGGGAACTAATAAAGAAAAGGAGAGAGAGAGAGAGATTATAAGAGGCTAAAGGACCAAGAGAGTGAGGGGAGAGATTAAGAGGGTGAATGGTGGTGGTGAGGTGTTTTTATCCCTTTTAAGAAACAAGCTGAATAGAGTGAGGGAAAAGAACAGTCCTTTACATGCGAAAATAGGGATAAATGGAAAATTTTGGAAAAAAGGAGGTAGGTGCTTTTTTACCATTTACGAAGATTAAAATTGCCAACAAAATACATACAAGGCGTCCTATGGCTATTTAATTATCGTAGATAGTATATGCGACAATTTTACATATCAAAAATTCCCCTTTATATTTGCAAACAAATTAATTTCTCACACATTAATGTTCATATATATATATATATATATTTTTCAATACTCCAATTTTCATTTGCCTACCTCGTTACCTAAATTTTTCGTAGTAAACCCTTCATTCCAAAAGTTTAACAACTCAATTTATTCATGCAGAGGGTCACTTAAAGCCTATTACTTAAACTTAAACTAAGCAAAGAATCTTTACAGCTAAATGGCACCAACCACACTAGTGTGGCCTTCTAGGATTCCCTTTTAAAACAACCTTACTCCCTTTTTTAAGCTGGCTGAAGATTTGTAGATTTCCAAGCTAGCCCACTTGCTTTGCTACCCTTTTTAACAAGCCTCCTAAATCTCTTACACATTTCTCAATAGCTCGTTTCTTGCCCTCCCAAACCCGTTCTTACTTGTCTTGTAACTAAATTCCAATTTGGGACAATATAAGCAAGCTCTACAAACCTTTATATCGGATTGTCCCTAATATGATTTTACAAACTAGCTGCAAGAAGATTGCAACTAATTGTAGGTGATCATGACTTATCATCGAGTTATGCATATGTGTGGACCCCCAAATCTAGTTACTCAAATAACCCCCCTAAATTCTTCTTTTGGGGGTTAAAGCCCCC